>VYZV01012964.1:164692-187315 GCA_013401275.1 Pandion haliaetus
GGTGATCAGCCCCCGCGGCGGGAAGGCGGCAGCCACGAACCCCGCCGGCGACGCCCCCCTCCGCCGGGCGAGGCGGGGGCAGGAGCAAAGCCCCGGCGGGAAGGCAGCTGCCTGTCAGGCGAAACGTCGGGGCCCTGACAGGAACGGTCTCCAGACCAAAGACCCTTAACGTCCCTCTTCTGACCTTTCCTCGGTTGCCCATGGCCCACAGAGCCACTGTGTCTCCCTCACCTCTCAGCTACCACCCCACTTCATAACCTAGAAAACCTTCTCCCCCAGGGCAACGTCATTCCCCCACCTCTGGA
Organism: Pandion haliaetus; assembly: GCA_013401275.1. NCBI lineage: Eukaryota > Metazoa > Chordata > Aves > Accipitriformes > Pandionidae > Pandion > Pandion haliaetus. The sequence continues at coordinate 164,998 of VYZV01012964.1, forward strand.
GGTCATCTGGTCCAACCTTCCTGAAGTCCAGCTAGCCAATATCCACTGCTCTCCCTTCATCTACCAAGCCAATCATTTCATTGTAGGAGTTCAAGTTGGGCAAGCATGACTTCTCTTTGGTGGAGCCATGCTGACTACTTCTGATGGTTTTCTTGTTGTTCGTGGGTCTGGAAATGGTTTCCAGGATTAGCTGCTCCATCACCTTCCCACCCAGCGATCAAGGCAGGGGTGGCTGGCCTGTAGTTCCCTGGGTCCTCCTTCTTGCCCTTCTTAAAGATAGGAGTGACATCTGCTTTCCTTCAGTCTTTGGGCACTTCTCCCAGTCACGATGATCTATCAAAGATTATTGAGAGTGGCCTTGCAATGCCACTTGCCAGCTCCCTCTGCACTCATGGGCGCTCTTTGAAGAGCCCAAGATCACTGAAGAGGCCAAAGTCTGCTATCCTGAAGTCCAGGGATGTGAGCTTTCTTTTTACCCTCCTTCCTCCCCTCTGGAGCCTTAACTCCACCATCTCATGTTCCCTGCAGCCAAGGCTGCCTTTGACCTTCACATCCCCAGTGAGCCCTTCACTGCTGGTGAGTGTGAGGTCCAGCAGAGTATCTCTTCTCCTTGGCTCCTTTTATCTCTTGGAGGAGGAAGTTATTGTCAATATGCTCTGGGACCATCCTGGATTGCTTATGTCCTGCTGTGTTGTCGCTCCAGGAGATATCAGGGTGGAGCACAGCTGGCTCCTCTTCCATCTTGAGGGAGGTAAATTTATTTTGTAGTTGTAAGTCCTTAGGGGGAGCAGGAGCCTTCCTCTTGGTGTCAGAAGCTTCCATCCTTTACCTTCTCTAGAGGTTGCACTTACCTTAATACTGGGGGTGGACGCTGCCTGCTTCCCTACTTCAGTTGGGGTTGGGAGCTCTTCGAGCTGTTTTGTCTCAGAAAAGATCCTGTCTTCCTTCATCTTCTCTGAAGCTGTGCAGGCTGCTCGCTTCCTCCTGTACCTCCTCCACTTGGAGGCACAGCTCCTCCCAGAGAGCACACCTCCCACAGGCCAGAGGGCCATTTCTCCTGACACCACAGAGAAGTCCCAGGCACTCGCTGCAGCCTAGGGCTTGGAGGGCTGCATCCATTATCTGGAGCTGGGTCTGTGTTGGAGCCTCTGCCCTAGCAGGGACTGCTGCTCTGACACCTGCTGGGGAAGCCATTCTGTGGTGTCACCCCTATATCTGAGATCGTCACAGTGATACTAATTCAACTGATGCCCCCTTCGTGCCCTTCTGTGAAAACTGCTGTGCAAACTGCTGCATCTGTTAAAAAAAAATTTTTTTAAAGGAAATATTTTATAGTGCAGCAGTTCCTGGATTTGTAGCTCTTGGAGCAGTTCTCTGTTTTGGTGGATAGCACAGCAAAGAAACATGCTGAATATCATTACAGCAACAAGACCAACTGTTCCAATTACATTCAATTTCAAATTAAACACATCTTTAGTGGCCTCAGGGCACAACATTACAGTAAATGACTCAAGCAAGGTCTTTGTCAGACAGGTGTCCAAGAAATAAGGCTCAACAGGTCCTGTAATACCATAGCAGTTGGGGGGGAACACCCACCAGCTCCCTGCGCTTCAGCCCCTCTCGCCAGCTGGATGAGCTGCAGCGTTCCCACTTCCCTCTCACAGGCCTCCAGCATGTGCCACCTCAGAGGAACTGTGCAAATCCCCATCCCACCCCGGCCAAATATTCGAGAGACCTGGTCAAGCCCTAAGCATCACAAGGCTGCAAACATGGTATGACTCCAAGCTGAAGGACCAAAAAATGTATTCGTCCCTTCCCGTTAGGCCTTCACTCATGTTTTCAAACTTTCCTCAACAGCAGCAGCTAGGACCCTTTTTCTTTGGTTTCAAAACAATTTTCTCGTCACACAACTCTAGGAGAGCAGGAGATGCTAAAATCCAACACCACAAGCTGAGTGAGGAAACAGCCATACCGCCATGGCCTCACCAAGTATCTTTGCGCTTGCAATGCTTGCACCGGGTGCCCAGTGCTCTACGTCTCCTGTATGGCATGTCACTGAGACGACAGGATGTAGGTCTGAAGGTGATAAGGATTTTAAATTCAAACATTCTTATTCCTCAAATAAGTGTTCATTAAAAATACTCCAGTCTTTTTTTTCTCCAAGAATTGAACCTTTTTTTGGTTGAAGAGTTAATCTCCTGAAAAAAATATTGATGGTATTTTTTTCTGGCATGGACTTGCTCGTTTTCAACAACTAAAGAAAGGCGTCATGTGCCAAAGCCCACTGAACCCTCTAGTGAATGAAACAGCCAGCTGAGGGTACTCGCTATTATCGATACTGACCTTTACAGCTCCTACCAGACCAACACTGGCACGCGTCACCCCTTTGTGCAGTTGTCTGCCTCTTTTTGCTAGCTCTTTCCTTCCATTATCTGCTCCCATGCAGCAGCTACCCCGAGCGTGACAAGGGCAGGTAACAGACTGGCTGCACCCATTACCCAATGCAGCAAGGCAAAGCCAAGAGACTTGAACCGAAGTACTCGCTTTTGGCTTCTTTTGGACCACATCCTTCCAGTGCTCTGAAAGTCCTTTTTATCCCAGAATCAATGCAGCCCTCAACCCCCATCGAGCAGGAAATGCAGCAGGAACTACCGAGCTGTCGTTTACCCATTAGATGAGATAAAAACACTCCAGTGCACTCAGATTCTAGTCCAGGCATAGCATTTAATGAATGCTCTTGTCATTTTTCACTTTGTTGCTGGTAATTTGGCTGTCTTAGCATGCAGGTGGCTGACTACAAGTGGATAACTAAAAGCCTTTCAGATCTCCTGACCCTGCCACATCCAGCTCCCAAATCTTAGAAACTGAATCCAGTGTCTGAAGCAGCCTAATCGCATCAAAGCAAGTGCAAAAACACCCTCATGTGTTACACGGCCTCAAATCAGAGGGAAGGAAACCACACAGGCATGGCAGTGAGCACACTTTCTACAAGGCTCATGGTACTCCCTAGATTTGTTTTGATGTTACACATCAATCTCAGACGAAGCAACAAAGGGGGAGTCTGAAAGGAAAAGATAGATCTTAGGCAAGAAAATTAAATAAATTTAGTGGCAACATCGATCAGCCAGGTCAGCGCTGCCAGCAGAGCAGAAAACAGCCAGCAGGGATGGGCAACACCAGTTCTCTTTAAAAACAGCATGAAGTTAAACCCAGGACAGCCCTTGTGTCTTCATTTTACACTCCCTGGAATAGGTACGGCTGGCTTGGCTCTCTTCTGAGGTATTGGCAGTTTTATAGCCAAAGGCTTGTCATTTCTCATTTGATCTCCTCTGGCTTCCCTACCTGGTGTATATTCTCCAGCGATGTTCAGAACACTGGTAAAAGGGGGCTTTACAATTGCACTAAATGTTTTTTTATAGCTGCTTCAAAGCTGTTCAGAAGTTTTTCTCAGTATTAACATTATCTGTGCTTTTCTATTCTTCCCCAAAATTGTTCAATTTCACAGTTAGGTCTGTTAGGCAGGATCAGAAAGCAAGCGTGTATTTTAGGCTGGCAAAACCAAAAATCCTTCTGCTGTCTCCCCCTGTAAGTTACCACAACAGCTTTTGCCCTCAGGAAATTCAGCCAGCTTTCCAATTTCAATTTAAGGGTCACATTTTGTTCCAAGATACCTGCAGACAAATACTACTGAGGAATGAGGTGACAGCTAAGGGAAAGAATTTGGTGACTAGGGTTTGTTAATCTAGAAGAAATTAACCACAAAGTCTAATCTCAACAGAAATGTAACTTATTTTGAAAGTCCAGTTAAAAAAAAAAAAGCAAAAAGCAACACATTAACTTGAAATATGCTGGTGCGATGTTTTATTCTCCTAAATACAGCAAAACTGAATTCACCTACAAAGCTGAAAGTGATCTATTGCCCTTGCTCAGCAGAGCAAGAAAGTAAACAATAAGCAAAACAAATGAGCAGTCAGATGTTAAGTTCTTGTAGTGTTAGAAAATGCAAGATGTCACTAGCACAAGGAAAAGGCTTTAACCCTTCTTCCTTTGCACACTGACAATTGTCCAGACAACAGAAGGTGATCTGTGCCCATTCTTAGATCAGAAGGAAAAAAACTACTCTCGGACTCTGTCCCATTACCTCGATTGCTGGCTCTTTGGGATGGAGACTGGGTGACACAGCAGGCTTGTAGCACACCATGCAATTTAACTCCATCTTCTATGAAGCTGTGCAGCCCTTTGGCATCTCATCCCCCCATAGGAGGAAAGCTTGAGAATTCCCCTGCCCTACCCCTCCTTCCTTAGGCACAAGGAAAGATTTAACCTCTCCCTTTTTCCGGTGTATGTGAATTTACTTCAGAGCCTCTGACAAGCTTTATATAAGCTTATTTGCTGACTTAGCCTTTTTAATGCTGGGACACTGTGAAACATTTTGACTGTACCAAGCAGGGGCAGGTACCCACTCTATTCTTGCATAGCCCAGGCACGCAGCCTTTCTCTGGGCAAAATGCACAGTTTCTGCTCTCATCCAAAATCCTGCTGGGGAAGATGTATAATAAACACTTTGAGAGGAGTGACCTGGAGCAATTAATGCCTTCCAGGATATGCTGTTATTAGAAGGGAACAGAATCTGCTCTATTTAGAGCCCAGGAGCAAGATTTTCTGTATCACTTTGAGCCTTTCTTCATTTCACTGCATCAGCTTGCTCCCCTTAGAGGAGGGTACGCTGCCCACGTGGGACAGTGCTGTTAGCAGCCCTGCTTGTTACTCATCCCCTGCTGTAAGATGCAGTGGAAGAGCAAGCACAAGTTGTGCCTTACTTTTCCAGTTTTCACGTGCCCCTGCTGCCTCCCATCCCAAAGCTTTCCATTTCTCTCCTCACTAAAGTGGACTTGATTGCCACATTAATAGCCATGCTATTCTCCTGTAGGAGGCTCTGACAGCAAACCTCAGCAGACTCCTAGAGGGCAGAGGAAAACAAAGCTATATTGAATTTGATTAAGGGGCCAGAATAACCTTTAACAGAGCCACCTGGGGCAAGGAAGCAGACAGCTCACCAGCTAAAAGTCCATGCAGGTTTCCTCCTAGCCCAGGGAGCAGGCCTCCTCACTCAAGAGCAATAGCAACCCAGTCACATTGCTCTGTTGGACTAGCACGCAGAGGGATGCTCACAGCCTTCCACGTGCATGAGGGGTGACTACTGACCTCCCAGCCATGAATGAGAAAGCACTACATCTCTCATGGATTATTCACATCATTTAAGCTGGGCTTCTGCACAGCACAGCTTGGAGAACCCACCTTATCTCTATGTGGAGCTCATCAACTCACATCCTAAGCAGAAACCAAATGCCCTTCTGAAAGGGATGGAAAAACTGCAGAAATGCACAAAAGTAGATGTCATGAGGGGAGGCAAACCTCAGACCTTCTGAAGCTTTTTACCAGGGCAGAAAGTAGGCTAAAGCCCAGTAGAGCCAGGAGGTCTAGTCTTAGCTCTGCCTGTTTTAGAGGTATGACCTGAGCCCAAATAAGTGACTGTCAAGCCCTTGCTATGCACTGTTTGAGGAGCACGCATCAGGGAGCTGAGCACAGTAACAGCCAGCAGGACAGGGCCCCACAAGTACCCAAGCCAGATGAGCAGAGCAGCTCAGGGATGGCAACCAGATGCCCAGATCCTCAAAGAAGCTCATAGTGATAAAGCTGGTCCAACATCAAACCAGGAAGGCAGTCTGTAGGTCAGAGTCAAGGTCTGCTGATAGCAACCATGGTCAGACACCATCCAGCAATCACTTAGCAGCTCCCTAGTAGTAGAAGAGAACCAAGGTCAGGAAGGCAGTCTATTGGTCATAGCCCAAAGCAATAGAGACTGTGACCAAGCACAACCTAGAAACCAGTACTCCCACCTCACAGCTCAGACAGGAACTGATGGCCCCAGGCTGAGATTAAATAGAGCACCTGAGCCATGGGTGCAGGTAGAGGCCCCAGGTGAGCCTGGTTAGGACAATTAAGGCCTATTAGTACCCTCAGGGCCCTGACAACATAAGCCCCTCTCCTTGCACAGTGACTTGAGATACCGGGGGGAGTTTCTACTCCTCAAGGAGCAAAGTATTTTCACTAGGAAGAACCCAGAGGTGGTTTATAGTTTTCCTTACTAAACTGAAAAGCTTAATGTTATCTTCAGAGAAACTCCTGGTTCTTTAATAGCTGGCTAAACTGGGATGTGGATATCTTCAGAGCAGAGTGAGCAGCCTGTATCTGAAGAAGGCTGGTGTCTATTGGCTCTAAGGACAGCCATGCACTGGCTCATGGGGACTACTGGCATTCCTACATATGTGTTTCCATGTGGTTTGATAGGACTGAAGCTCCTTGGCATCTTTTACACAGGACAGTTACTTTCAGATCTCCCTGAGCACTAGATAACCTAGAGAAGAAACTTGGCACCTCCCCTGGGTTCCCCCCTGCCCAGCTTCACCTTGCCTTTAGAGGCAAGTGAACTTGCAAGATGAGTACAAAGGAGCACAACCCCCTTCCGAGAGCTTTTGCTCTAAAGATGCAGTGCTCAGCAGCCTCTTGAGGCTATTCACAGACGTTTAGTTGTGGCCGAGGAGCATGCTGGATGGCTGGAGTCATTGGCAGACCAGTGCTCCATGATAATGGAGACATTAAATCAGTCACAGCAGCAAGAACTGCATAATAGATGCAAAATACAGAAGGCTGATCCAATTTTGGCTCTGCGTTGTTAAGTGGAAAAGTATTTTAGGAGATGGAAAAATACTAGGAGGTTCAGAGTGCATCCTCCCTGCAGCATGGCACGAGGGGTAGCTGTCTGCAGTGACTCACCTGTATCTGTACATACACATCTGTAAGCATATTCCCATACTGTCTTCACAGCTCAGCGATCACATGCTGGAATTCACGTATTCAGGTCAGTTGAGGTCAACGAGGACAGAGCCATAAGCACCTGAAATGGCCCTCCTGGTTGAATTGCACCTGGTTGGTCTCCTCTAGGACAGGAAGATGACACTGTCCAACACAACTGCTACATCTTGAGCACAGTTACACTGGGAAAGTTCTTGTCAAACAGTTTCCAGACAGCTCTTTAGTAAACACAGAGGAGATGATGGACAGAGCGGGTTCCAGCCAAGGTCTGGCATGGTAGAAAGTGAAATACTGCTGGTCCAGAAATGCTGCATGTGCTAATTTTTCCAAGTGGCATTGGCATTAATTTGAGGAAAAATAAATGTATCACTGGAGGTAGAACTTCCCTGACTCAGAAACAGCCGCTAGCACGCTGGATACAACCCAGGACTTGCAGATGTAGTGTGTTGGTTTACGATCACAATAAAGGCAGAAGCTATCAAGACTCTACACCCTGTCAGTAGGTAGGAAAGAGATTGCAGGAAGGGTAGAGGGCTTGTCTCCCCCTTTTTTCCCAGATCACATATCCTCACGTGTTAGCTGGTTATCTGCAGGCACCTGCTTACGTACCCCAAGCAGGCATGTATGCATTGTTTGTACATGTATGTATATATATGCTCTATGCTGGGCTGAAGTCAAACAGCTTTTTATGAGATGCAGAGAGCCATGCTGTTCTCTCAGAGAGTGCACACAGCATGTTCAAATTAAACTGATCAGGATCTGGCCCATCATGCCTTTTTCAAATCAAGATGCTCTTCCAAGCCAGCCTCACACAGCATTTGCCAGCAACCACAATGCCAAGGGGGGAAGGACCACTGGAAGGTACACTGCCTGGATTCACAAACTCCTGTGTGCTTTGCAACGAGCACCTTCATCATTTTCCATCTGAGCCCAGAGACAGCCTGTTGTGGACAACCTCACCTCTCCCAAGACTCTTGCTTTTGCTCCAGGTTGTCAGAGGTGCTGTGCAATGTTCGAATCACAGCAGCAAGAAGCCAAGTGCTCAAGCTTGGCTAAACTCAAGGTTGTCAAGGGAGCGACTCCTCATTTCATGAAAGCATGGCTTGGCTTGCCCATCTCAAGAGCCCTGCGGTAAAATCCTTACAACGTTCAGCTGGAACATGCCCCCTGGCAAGGCAGTCCCTGTTCCAAGCAGCATCTGTTTTCACCCCTGTTTGCACCCCTGTCCAGACCAGACACCTGACGCTGTCAACAGCCAAAGCTTGCTCCAGGGAACCTGAAAAGCTCAGTGGCCACGAGAGGAAGAACATGCCTTCAGTCTGGCATTAACACTCCACTGAGCGGCTGATGTCAACATTAGCAAGGGCGCAGCTGCAAGAATTCATTGCTCTGCTGGATGCTGGCAACACAACAAGATGGGAGGGCATAACTGCCTTTGTACTGAGGATTCAGGAGGAGGCAGAGTGAGCAAAGTGACAAACAAGTAACTCCGACAATGGCATCTCTCTATTGCCACTGCTCATGCCATGTGCCAAGTGAGGTGGGACCAGAGCACAGGAGCCAGAAGTAAGTTGTAGGACAAAACTGAAGGGTGACTGTCAACAGCCCTGTCCAACAGCAGGGCAAGGAGCTGGGAAAATCAGGAGTCCCACTCCATTCCTGTGTATTCTGTCATGGTTTGTGGTGGCATGCTTGGCCACGTATTTAACTCTGTGTGGGTCAGTACAGGCATAGCACGAGGTTTCACAAGGTTGCAAGTCTTTAGGAAGCATTTTGTATTTCTCCAGTGGGACACAAAGCCTCTTTCTCCTCCCACACCCATCGTTCATCCCCACAACACACAAGTTCAGTTTGCTTGACAAGCTTGTTTCATCCCTCCTTACTGCTGGATTTGCTATCTCGGGGCCAGCATTTTCCCCAGCAAGGTACGTGGCCTCCTACAGAGCGGGGCAGAGCTTGCAAGTGCTGGCAGTTGGTCTCCCCAGGGATGGCCTCTGCCCATGGCCTCTGGCATGCAGAGGTGAGGTGCTAACAGCTCTGTGCCCAGCCTTGAGGAACCATGCTGGGCCTCACCATGTAGTTCCAGGCACACAGCAGCTCTGCCGTATCCAGCGCACACCTGACCCAGGCACACATTCAGGGGTAAAAGGGCTAGCTCAGGCAGGGAAGGCATGCCAGGGAAGTGTCTCTATAGGCTGCCTGCAGAAAGCCCGGGTAGACAGAGACCCAGTGGGAAAGGAAAAAAACAGCCAAAACAGTTAAACAAATACACAGGGGGGAGCTGGCAGACAGAAAAGGCAACACGCGGAGCCAGTTTCAGGCTGAGAGTCATGTGCTAAACTCCCAGCAGGGTTCAAGCACTGCTAGCACCCGAGTAACAACCAGGCTGAGAGGACACACACGCACGCACATCACCATGACAAACCCCACGGTGTCGACAGCCAGGGATGTGTCTGCTTGGTACAAATTCTCCGGAGCACAGGCGGTAGGAGGCTGGAGATGCCTTATGGTCCCCTAAGTCTAGCCAGGCAAAGCACATTTACTACAGACCTCAGCTGTGTCTTGGAGAGGGTTTACTGCTTCTCCCAGACTGGAATCCAAGTGGCAGCCAAGACATGAGATCAAGGCTGTCTATAACCCAAGAATGGGAAAGGAAGGGAGGTGGGAGATATGTACTGTAATGGGACAGTCTCAAGGTGATACAAATATTTACATGAGAGAGTCCTACAGAGGGATCAGTGCTCCAGAAAGCAGGCAAGAGAGGGCAGCAGCCACTGCAGGCAGGCCCTTGGTGGGAAAGACAGCGTTCATGACATGGTCCTGTGGACAACTGTGTCCTGGTATCCATCCATGGTGAAGATGTGCAGTAGCTGAGAGACTGGCACTGGCAGTTCCTACTAACCTGAAGAGCAAACACAGGATGTGTTTGTACCCAAACCCAACCCCACAAACCGCTGAGCAGCTGGTCCAGCATCCAGGTTGCTCACTTACGCTCTTCCTTACCCCCATGGCTGCAGGAGTTCCCAAAAGAGGAAGAAACACAAAACTACTGAAAAACAAATGTATTCAAAATGCACACAGTAAGAAAATTGCCTGTGAACACTGAGCCCATCCTGTCCTCCCTGAACACCTCCAGCTCAGGGCTCCCCCATTGCTACTCCCCGAACCAGCACCATGGGTACTTCACCCTCAACAAATGGGTGTAAGAGGTGGTGTTCAGTCTAGGTGCCAGCACTTCAATCCAGCCATAAATTCACATCTGCTGACAGCTGCATAAAGATAACACCCAGTAAGGCAGGGGAAGCCCCTTCTCCAAGGCTTCTGGACACTCCCCAGCATGTACTGAAGGAGCTTTCACTGCCCATACAGATCACCACTAATATTAGAAATAGTTATGTTTTATTTCAGTTCTCATCTTCCTCTGCCAGCCCCCCCTTGCAGAAACTAAGCACAAGGTCAACCCATGTGGGCACCTGGGGAAATGTCAAGCATCAGGCACAAAGGCCTGGAGCTGAGAGGCTGGCTGGTTCACAGAGAGTTGAAAGCAGTCTCAGTTATCACCCATCAGGCTGCACAGTGGCCAGAGATGGGAAAAGAGAAGCCCTAAGGGTGCTTGCAATCCAAGGGGCGTGGATAAGGCAGACAAATGCTTTTCAAATGCTCCCACTCGGTCCCTCCTGCAGATGAGCCCGTAACAACTAGCAACAAACAAACAGCAAACATGCTATGTGGCCGGCAATTCTCTCCCTGTTGTGCTTAGCTACAAGGCAAAACAGTGAATGAAGTTGCTAAACAGACTTGGCTGGGCACTTAACTACTTAACTCTGTTCTTTTTACAAGGTCTTCAGCAGCTCAGCACTCCCTTAATCCATAAGGGGCAAAGCAAACAAGAGAATGCGCAGCTTAGTCCTTCTGGATGGTGATCTCTGTAGTGGTCCTGGAAGGACTGCAAGGCAGAAGTCTCATCTCACAGAAGCATGCGGTGGACTCCACTGCCAGCCTCAGAACTGCTGGACAATCAGCTTCCGCTTCACATCCCGGCTGAATCTGTTCATCTTGAACACTTCGCTGTCATAGAAGGCAGAGAGGTTGTGGATGTTGATCTGCCGAGCCTGGGAGGAGGAGGAGGGAGGGGAGAGTTAAGAACCATGTGGTATTCCACAGCAGAGGCCGCATAAAATTTGACAGTCAGCAATCTCTGCTCTGCTCAGCAGGAACCAGAACTGCAGTAGCAGGGGAGACTGCAGGTCAGGAGGAAAGGAGCACTGGCAGAGCTGAGCTGAGCAAAGAGAGGATGCTGGCTCAGCATCTGCCTGCTTTCGGCTTGTCCTCTTACTTCCACAAGAGCTAGAACATAACTTACTATCCAAAAGCCCCTAGTATCTCACCCAGTGGGAAACAGTTTTGCAGGAGACATCTGACTGGGGATGGACACACTGGCAGCACCAAGCTGGTGGCTCTGGAAGTAGTTACTCTGCACATTTGATGCAAGGAACAGAAAAGCAGCAAACCAGGAATCAAATACTGCTTTAGTGCTAAACAAGGTCAATACATTACACAGGAAGGCCAAGCCAGGAGCGCAGACCCTGGACAAGGATGAGGGTGCACTAAGGAGGGTGAGCCTCAGGAGGGATTGGGAAAGCTCATGTAAGCAGACATTTTTCTGGTCTTTGCTTCTTTATACACAGGTGCCAGGGAACTTGTGTCCTCATTCACTTGCAAAGCACCAACCATACTGCAGGATTTACCACTCCAACCCCAAAACTTTATGGGGATGCATGAGAACTGAGGAGGAAGAACATGGTACTCCCAGAGAAGAAAGGAGCAGAGACAGAGATGAGACAGACCTGATGATTCTGCGTTAAATTGATTAACACCATTTTTTTCTGGTACTGTAACTCAGGAAGTTACAAGTCTCAGAACACTTCTGGTTCTGAGGCTGCAGACAGAGAGCAGGAACCAAACCTAGAGAAGGCTTGTTACAATAAGCCTGTACCTTATCCACCAGGTCCTTCTCTGGGACTTCTATGGTGTCTTGCTGGGCCCCATAGCGGTTTCTCTGGTACATCACCTGCTCTGCAACCAGCTGCTTCAGGATGAACAGCAGCAGCTCATTGTTGTCTCGCTTGAATGAAAGGTAGCGGGAAAACGTCTGGAGGGGATGAGATGAGCCAAGAGGGTCAGGAACCAAGTGACACACTGCCATCTCCTGTGCCCAACACCAACCAACCCCCTCCTCCCACAGAGCACAAGGGGAACCAAATGACAGCACTGTCACCTGCGCCCTTAAGTGTCTCTTAAGGGACTTTGGCCTTGCCAAGCTGCCAGCTGCAACATGCAGTTAAAACACAGCCCTGTGACAGCCACAACACTCCTTTGCCGGCTGCACTTCTACCCATTAAATATTTCTGGAGGGGCCTCATCACCAGCCCTGGAGCCCCTTCGGGGGCTGGTACTGCACTGCTGTGGAGGTGTGCTGCCTGGCTGGGAAGCAGCCGTGGGAGTGCTGGCCCTAGAGAAGGCATACAGCAGCTTCCCTTAACCCAGACTGTCCTGTGCCTCCCCAGCAGACACTCACACTTGGCTGGCTGTTTGCAGCCAAAGAGAGAGGCCACGAGGCGTCCAGACTGAGGGCAGACACTTGGAGTGGATAAATGTCAGGCTGTGGCCAGCCAAGAGCTGTTGGGAGCCAGCCCCTGCCACTCAGAGAAAAGGGCAGACTGTGCACTAAACCACACTGAGTGCAGCCCTGTGGTTAACTGTCCCCTGAGGAGCTCTAGAAAAAACGTGAAGAAACTAACTGCCTGCTCAGGCTCGGTCACCTGGCAGCAGCAGCAGTGGGAGTCCTGTGCCAAAATAGCAGGAAGGCGTCAAAAAAGGAGAGACGCAACAGTGCTTTCGATACAGAGGCTCGGGGCACACTTCCTTCTCAGCCCAAAAAAACCCACCACAGCCTAACGAAGGGCAGTCATGTAGCACTGCCTTTGGACTCACAGTACATCATTCATATGGGCTCAGAGCCTAACTCTGCAGGACAGACCCCTGCACAGCCTTGAAGAGTCTCTTCCTGCAGCCAGGGCAGTGCAAGGAGGCTGCAGTTGAACCCACAAGGTCTGGGGTGCAACTACAGCCCTCGGCTCAGCAGGTGCCCACCTTGCGCATGCTCCGCATGACACTGAACTTCTGCGTGTCGATGAAGCTCTCCAGCATCACCCGGATGGCCATGTTGACGTCATCTTCCACCACATAGTCTCGCAGGTGCATGCGGGCATGAGCCTCAGCCATCCGGATCATGGACTCAATGTGACGCACTGTGATGGGGATGCTGCCAGTTGCCTAAGTGGGGAGAGGAGGAGGCAACTCCTTACTGAAGAATAAAAGACGTGGAGCAAGACAGGTGGCTCCTGGCCCAGGACCTACTTCATACTGTAGGGAGCTGCTCCTGGACCTTTGAGGACTCTCAGGCCAAGGAGGCTCTGCCACCTGCTGGCACACTCTGCAGAGTGGTACGGGCTCCCCTGTTCAACATTCTAATTCAGCAGAATGCGAGGGGATGCTACGCGGGGTCCCTCTTGGCCATTTTTTAGTGCCCTTCCAGGAACAGCAATCCCATTTCCTCCAGCAACTTTTAGGAGGAGTTAAAGAAACAAAAAGCCAATTAAAAAAAAAAAGATATCATTTTCCTGAGCTCCAAAAATATCCCTCTGACCTCAACAAATTCCTCTTCCACTTGGAGAGCATGAGACAAGCCTGAGAGATCCCACGGACAAAAGAGAAGGGTGTTTCTACACCGAACAGCTCCCTGTAATGTACCGGGAACATATGGGTCTGAGTGAATGCAAACATCTCCTGTGGGCCTGCCAGACTGGGTGACAACAAGAGGACTTTGCCATGGCAAGCACTAGTACATATGTCCAGTCGACAGATCACCAACAGGCAAGACTCTACATTTAGATGAAGAATCATTTGTTCAGCAGACACTACGGGATCTGTCTGCCTCTAACAAAACAGCGGCACAGACTTTCGTGATTGGAATGGCAAGAATTTGTCAACATATGCTGGAGCAGTCTCAGGCTGATTTGCAGACTAGATACATACTTCTTCCCCCCTTTCCTCAGTATTCTCACCATTGACTCTTTCCTGAGGTCACTGTACATCCGGGCCACCTTGTCCTGGTCCATCTGGTTGAGTTTGGGGTGGACCTTCTCTTTGGCATAGATGATGTATTTCCTCAGGATCTCCTGAGGAATGGGTTCAACCCCATATGTGTTGGGAAGAATGACCTCATTGGTGTCCCCATTCACTGCCTCCTTGCTACCTGGGTGGTGCTTGACGTGGCTGCCAACAACAAACCGGGCAAGCATTTCATCCTACAAGAGAGCAGACGCTAAGACACTAACAGACGCTGAAGACACTCACCAGATAGCAAAACTCAGTGGGCAACTGCAGTTGAGCATCCCAACAGCAGCATCAGAAGCCCAGCACAAGCTCAGATTCATAGCACAGCTTGTACCTGAACAGGGTCCACTGTGTCTCTCACCACGCACAGGATATCAAATCGAGAGATGATGGGCTCTGTCAGGTCTACATTCTCCGAGAAAGTTAATGATGGGTCATATCGCCCACCTAGATCATAGAGATAAACCTCAAAGTCAAACACAGGCTGCAGGGCTGAAGCTTTGAAGCAAGCATAGACCTCCTGCACAGAGAGACTTTACTGCTTGCTTGATCTGAAGAAACTAGGCAGAGGGAGGGGAAGCTGTGCCATAGTTCTCATGACTGGATCCTGTGGTCTCTCAGCACTTACCTATGGGATTAGCAGCAGCAATAACAGTGCAGCGGGCTTGCAAGGATGTGACAATGCCTGCTTTAGAGATGGAAATGCTTTGCTGCTCCATGGCTTCATGGATGCTGGTCCTATCTTGATCATTCATCTATGAGAAAGCAGCAATGACTTAAACTGAATCTATGCCTGTACCCGTTGCCCAACACACCAAGGCGAATCAGCTCCTAATGCTCTGAAAAAGTAGCAAACTGCACTATGGACCAGTAAGGGCCTAAGCAAACTGTAGGAGGCTTGGTCAGCTGGGAGATGGCACCATGAGTTATAGTGTCTCCTCATCACAGAGGTTACAGCCGGTCCCTCCACAGCTAATCCCCCTCATAGAGATGAAGCTAGGCCTCACCTTGTCAAATTCATCGATCAGGCAGACACCTCTGTCAGCCAGCACAAGGGCTCCTGCCTCCAAAGTCCACTCCTTGCTGACTGGGTGCCTCTGGACATAGGCTGTGAGGCCCACAGCAGAAGCACCCTGGCCAGTGGTGAAGATTGCTCTACTAGACGCCTTCTCTATGTATTTAAGAAACTGTGATTTTGCAGTACCGGGGTCTCCGCACAGAAGCACGTTGATGTCACCACGGACTTTGTGTTTGCCGCCTATAACAGTAATGGGAGAGACATGTTGGAAGCTTGAGTGCATGGCTGGATAGCAACCCTGCCCTGAACACAACAAAGCTGAAGGGAAGGCAAAGAGTAGGCAGGGAAACTTTACAGGGAAGTTGAAGAAAAAAGGTCAGCTTTGGAGGTGGTCACATGAGTAAAACAGCGTTTCTAACCTTGCTGAACACATTCTTCTAAGAAGGAGATGACAACAAATCAGGAGACCAAAAGGTCAAACCTCTGAATGGGCATCAAACACAACCTCCTAGAGGAGGAGGGATAAAAACTTGACCAGGTTTGCAGCAGGAGCCGTTTTCAGTGTTAGCATTTCTACCGTTACACCAGTTTTCAGCAAGATAAAAAAGCAGCCACTTCCATCACAGATATCCCTCAGTCTGTTACCTCGTCTGTCACCAAGACTACACACAGACAACTCTAACCACTCTCATTGCAACACCCAGACAAACCCAGATCCATTTGCTTTCAGCTGAGTGAAGCAGCCCCAAGTGACATGAGTGACACCCACCTGGGTTTTTGGGCTCTCCACCGAACAGAGCTAAAGCCAAGCCCCTCTTGATATCTTCATGCCCATAAATAGATGGGGCAATGCTGGCAAAAATCTGAAAGGAAAACCAGAGTTGTGCAGGGCATACCATTTCCCAGTCTGGGCAGAATTTGGCACAGAAATCAGCAAGAGGCTTTATCTACAGTTACCCTTAAAATACTGCTGTCTTTGAAGAGTTTTTTATTATTCATGGTGAGGGGCTGTTTCAAAGGTAACTACCCACCCAAAGTCCCCTAAAGGTGCTTCACAAAAACGGTGCTGCTGGGGCATGGCAGATTGTGTAGTCTAGCACTGGAAGCTGCTGTCACTGCCTCCACACTCCTGCTGTACACAAAGCACACCTCAGTGGCTGTTATCAGCTGTTGCAGAGCTGGAGACCTTGACTTGAGACTTACTGCACATGATAGTAGTTGGATGGGCTATGCGTCACATGAATTGCGATCATGGTCAAATATTATGAACAACTGGCTTATTTTCTCAAGGATATTCTGATAATAGCCCAATGCTGTAGACTACTGATGTTAAAACGTCCTGGCTCAGTTGAAGCTGCTCCACCCATTGGGAATGACAGCCAATGTAAAAACAGCACGACCACAGCAACAGAGTGAAGTCCCTGTATTACAGAGCTTAAACCTGACCCAAGTGATGAGGTTGAACATGCACCAATCCAGGAGCTTTGTTCTTTCAAGTACTGGATTCAGGTCTTAGCATGCAGAGAGAAACAAAGCTAAGACCTCTACCACAGCTTAAGATAAGTAATAACATCCCCTTAAGGGGACTGGAGATACAAGCATTGGCTCCTCAGAACACTTCTCCCACTTTGCTTTCAAGATACGGGGAGACAAAACAATAGTTAGATATAAGTAGTGTCTGAGTGTCTCTCACCCATCTTCCAGCCCTGTTGTGATGTGGAAGGCTCAGAGAAGGAAGGGGAGAACAGAAAATTTGACCCCCAAAAGTACAAGAGAAGTTTCTTATTTCCTCCCCTCCTATAACTCACTTTCCAACAGCTCTCTGAGGGCTACACAAGATTGCAAGACCATTCAGAGGGAAATGGGATTTCTAAAAGTTTCTTTAACCACTGTTTAGCCAGCTGACACCTTTCATCACTTTCTGATCCAGCTGCCAGGTGATGGCAAGTTATCAAAAGGAAAAGTGATGTCTGAGGCTGACCCACCTTCTCCCCAATTTGCTCATCCTTGGACAGAGCCACAATCACTTTCACATCTTCATCAGTCAGTTCTCCAATAGCCAGCTTGTTGTCTTTCTTGGCAATGTGGTTGGCCAAGATCACAGTCGCAAACACTGGGAACCCGTTGGCAGTGTTCAAGGAGCCGTCATAGTTGTTGTGGTAGATCCCTGTTAGCTCCTGGGAACCAGGAGATGATATGTCAGTGCCTGCACAGTACAAAACAGCACCTTCTCCATTCTAAGACACCAGTCTCAAAAGTAGCTGCCCAAATGCATCTGAGGACATCACCACAGATGTTCCAGTGATGTCATTGTCACAGTTTAAAATAAAAATGCTCTGTGCTCACCACATACTTGAGTTCAACAATGTACTCACAATCTCATCCCCTGGCTTGCAGCTGTCAACCAGATCAGCAAGGAGAATGGCATCCTTGGAGCGGGGCAGCCTCCCAGCAGCTACCTTCCCAGGGCTCTCCTGGATTTTGATGCGCTGATAGTTCTGATAGACTGTCTGCAGCAACAAAACAAAAGTTACTCAGCAAGTCTGGCAGGCACCAGCATAGCTGATGCTTTTCAAAGGCACGTCACCAGAGAAGGCCCATTCAAAGATTTACTATACTTTGGCTAGAAAACTGCGGGCATGGGAGGTTGGAGATTGTGAGGAGCAATTCCAGGGTGGAATAGACAACAACGGGGACAGGAAAGCACTTTGCAATATCTCACCATTGTGTTTCAACCACCACAGTATTTGTCCACCCAAATACTGGACCAGTTCCTGGGAGGAAGATGCTCCATTTGTGATGGTTAAAGATACCAAAGCAAAGAATGAAAGTCAGAAGCTCCACATCAATAATTTTGCTACTGTCCTCTAGTTTCCTTAACTGGCAGATCAGGAAATACTGACCTAATTTGGGAAGGAGGACAGCTGGACAGTTTGTGTCCACATTTCTACAATACGGATAGGTAACTGTGTACCAGAGATGACTGTAGCAAAAGATTCAGCCCAAACACTTAAAATGAGGCAGAAAATGACTTGACTTTTGGCTGCTAAATTGGGCAGATTCAGGTTAAGAGCTGAAATAGGCAAGATCTATCTTCACAGACTCTTCACAGACCCCTGGACATAGCAGTAGACTCCTCTCCTGGCACCAAGCCTGTTTGAATGGCGGGAGACAAGGCCGGGCTGGGAGGAACAGGCAATGCAGCAGCCTGGACAAGACAGGCAGACAGCCCTGTCTAAGCAAGCACATCTCTTACCTCCTCCATGTTGATTTCAAAGGGGCCAAGAGACTGACACTCTGGACAGGAACCAGCTTTCACCTCCTGGTTCTGGGACTGGAAAAAGGGTCCCAGGATGAAGCTGCACTTGCTGCAGTTGTATTTGACCATGCTGAGCTGAGGCAGGACCCCTGTGCAACTCGTCACTACTCCGCTGGTCCGGATCAGCTGGTTCAAGTGCAGCTGCCTGAGGAAAGACAGAGATGCTGGATGCCTGCAGAGCACAGAAGGCAGAACACCCTACATAAATGTTCTTGCTACAAGGCCTAGTAAGAAACAGTTATCAGCAGGAGTCTTCTCGCAGGGTTTGTGTTTTACCTTTGGGGACATTGGAAGTTCATCCTTAATCTGACTTTTTTACTGTAATAAGCTCAGTCATCCTGTCTTACTTATCCAGAGCTTTTGCTTGCAGACTAGTTCTCCTGAGCACCCTAAAGCCTGCTGCAAGCCCCACAGCCACTGCTGGTAATTCTGCTTACCTGAGCGACCGCAACTCTTCCACCAGAGGGAGGTGGGAGATACGGACATGGATCTCCTGAGCAATACGATCATATTTGGGGTACATGGCCAACACCACCTCCTTGGCAGCTTCATCAAAGATCTTCAGCATTTCTGCTGGGGCCTCAGGCAGAAAGTAGGCAAGGACATGTTCCTGGGCTGCCAGATCCTCGTAGTTCACCACCAGACTCTCTCTGTTTTCTTAAGAAAAAGATGGGGTGTATTGTATTTTCAACCTGCTCACTCATCAAGGAGTCTTGTGGAAAAGATAGCCAGAACAGACAAGCCTGTATCCTGCAGGCTGCAGTTTGCAGATGTCTGCACCTTCCCTGAAAAATTTTTAGAGGTCAACTATTTGAAAATGGTTGGAAAACTCTTTTTAATTTATTTCTCTGACAAATTCTTCATCAGTACCAAGCTTGTGATTGTTCCTCTCCAGTGCAGTACAGCTACTTCCCAGGCTCAGTGTTCCTGAGACTCAAAAGCCTCAGCCCAACACACAACTCTCCCACAGACCTCCAGGAAACAGAAGTTAATAGGAGAGACAACTATGCTGAATGGCTGGCAAAAACATGCTGCATCTTATGTTCCTGGAAAGGGACAAGACAAATGCTTTTTATTCCCTAGCTGTATAACACTGACCCTGATCCACTACTCAAGCTTCCAGAGCTTCAGCCTCCATAAAAAGAAGAAATACAAATAACTGCAGTTACATGAGCTCCTCCTAGATGTGATAATTTCTGCTTTTACAATTTATCAGTGACAGCCTTAATGATTGCTTCTTCTGGCAGTGCCTAGTCAGAATTCAAGGCTGCAACACTGACATGGTTTTCAAAATCACAAGGTCTATTTGTGTCCCCTCACTGGATAATCCAGTTTCCAGTGTGAGAAAGTAACTAGCACAGACAGCAATTGTTGTCTCTTTCAGATCACAAGCTTGCAGACCACTGTCTGCTGCCCCATATATTCTTTTGCTAACATTTCTATGATATGAATATTAATGAGTAGCAGACGCCAAGGGCCTTCTAATTAAGTCAGCCAGAATCAAAGAAGATAGTAGACATGTTTCCATTATTCCTTTATCTCCATCAGCACCCGAGTTTCTTAAAGTGCTGACTCAATGTCTGGAACAAACAGGGCAGGCAGAACAAATCCACCTGTGGACTGGATCACCGCAAAGTGCCATGACCCACAAAAAGAGGAGAGAGCCTCTAATCACCCAGCCCTACCTTTGCACATGTCACTGATCCTTTCCTTGAAGACATTGTGCCCATGGTCATCCACATGAGTCTTCAAGAAGTTCTTGAAGCGGTGGTAGATCTCAAGCCGGGGAGCTGCCATAGAAACCCACTCCCTCACCGAATGCCCTTTCATGTCTTCCAGATTCTCAATGCTCTCAATCATGTCTTCATCTCCCTCTTCCATGCCATCGGCAGCCCGTTCTGCCAGCCGCCTCTTCCGTGAAGGACGGTCTTCATCTTCATCATCACTATCTAAGGGTTGGGAGGAAAAATTGTTAAAGTGTTGGGATTCCCATTCCCACTCTTTGGGTTAGTCATGGTTGGATTGTACCAGCTGTGAGGCAAAGAGGTCAGAGCCTGAAATACAAACCAAGAACTGTCCCAGGCCCAGCCTAAATCCAGTTCTAGCCTGCCTCCTACATTTTCCACAACGTAGCTAAAGACTTTATGCGAGTGATTAAGATTTGTATGCAACAACACACAGTCATGTCCATTAATGCACTGAGGGAGGAAGGCCAAGGAATAGGCTTCCAAGTGCATCAAATGCCCTCCCATCCAGCCCACAAAAGTCTCTACAGGAACACCAAGAAACTCCACAGCATACACTTGGTAGAATCCCAAACCCTTGATACAGGCCCAGGATCCTGACTTTGTTTCAGCAGCGAACGTATAACCAGAAGAACACACCAAATGAGCTCCTAGGAAGTCCAAATCAAAGGGATCATGCACTGGGGAGTTCAGCCAAGCCCACAGCCAGAGATTTCACTTAGAGCCCAAATACACTGGAGCTCCAGGGATCTCCCTGCTACTCTTGCGGGTGAGTCCAGCTGCCCCACAAGGGCCGGCTTGCAGTCAATCACACAGATGTCAGCAGCCCACTTGGTACAGCTCATCTGCACCTACCGTAAAGCAGCCCCCTCCTCATGCGGCCCATGCCCTGCTCCAGCTCGCGGTCCCGCTGCCTCATTACTCGCTCTGCAGCTTCCCGCTGGCTGGCGGTAAGCTCCTCCACATCTTCATCGTCCAAGGCCAGGCCCTCTGCTTCATAGACATCCAGCTCGGGGATGGGGCGGTAGTCCCTAGCACACACACATAGCATTGAAGCAGGCCGGGCTCCAGAAAGCACTTCATCAGCCCTTCTCTGGCTACTGCTGGGTAGGTGTCAGGACAGTTGTTCTGCAGCAAGACTGAATGTGTTGAGCAGGAAGGCACTTCACAGTGGAAGATGCCCTGCAGTACAATGGGCTACAGCACCATAGTTATGAATGGCAGCATTCAAGCCTTAGTATTGTAAAGTTCGCCAGCTTGCCGGCAGGCCTGGCTGAGTAAAAAAACGTTAACATTTATGCCTGCAGGAGTAACGCACATCACACACCCAGGGAGATCCTGGTTTACCCACACTGGATCATGATGGCACTTTGCTCCCAGCTTGCGATTTGCTCCGTTCTTCCAGGACTCAAATGACACTGTGCCTGACCTTTCTCCACTGCCCAGCAGCTCTTCGCCCCCTCACCCCAGCTACAAGCACAGCAGAGGGACCCCACCATGGCTGAGGGCCCCCCTCCATGTCGCTGGCCGCAGTGACTTCCCGTTAGCAAAACCCCATCCCCAGACACAACCCCCCCGAGAAGTTGCCTTCCACCGGCTTCCTTACCTTTCCATCCCTTCCCCGATGAGCTCTTCTCCTTCCTCCTCCTCCTCGGGGAGCCCCTCGGTTCCCAGGAGCCCTTCGGACTCATCCTCGAATGGGGGCAGGTCCCGGCCGGGGCTGGATGTGAAGGCATCGCCCCGGCGGGAGCTGCGCACGGGGCTGGTGGCCGCCGCCTGCGACTCGGAGGAGTCCTGCAAGGACAGGAGGGAGAGGGTGAAGGAGGGGGGGCCGGGGCACCCTCCTCCCCGGCACCGGGCCGTGGGGGGAGAGGGGAGTGAGTGCTTCCAGGAGCCTCCGCCATGGGGGCGGCGGTCGGAAGGGGGCCATGCATCATCGACGAGTCGTCTGTCCCGATGGGGCAAAGATTAAAATAATTAGCTCTCCTTGCAAATGAAAACAGAAACGCATGGGAGAGCGGGGGGAAATCCATCCTCCGAGCCCGGAGCAGCCGGAGCGGAGGGGAAGGGCTCCGATCCTCCCCCGGCCCGGCTCTCTTATCCGGTGCAGGGCACGTGGGAAACTTCCCTCGGCACTTCGGGTGTCCCCGGCGAGCGCACCCCCATTCACCACCACCCCCC
>VYZV01012964.1:192297-212434 GCA_013401275.1 Pandion haliaetus
GGTGTGAGGCCCTGCGGGATCGCCGGGCTCCGGCAGTCGTTCCCGGGTGAGAGGGGAGCCTGAACGTACCTGTCAGGCTTTAGCAGCCCGTAGCTCGCTACCCAGCTGCTCTTTTTTTTGGATATGGGGAGTCCAGCGGGAAAAAAGCTTCGTGTCTTGCCTGGGGCGCTGCGGTTCTTCGGTTACAGTCGGTGTCAGCTCGGAGGTTACCGGTGGCCTGGGTAGACCTCCCCGCTCTCTGGGTCTCTGCCCTGCCCTTTGCCAGCACTTCAGCTGGTCCCTGAAAGGCGGGTTTATGCCTCCCTTTGCAGTCTGGGAGCTCTTCTATGGCAGGAGCATCCAGAGGCACCTTCGCCTAGCCTAGAGAGTGGAAAGTAACTTAAGTTTTTCTCCAGCTCTCTGGTTCCTTTAGCAGTCTTTAAAATAGCCAGCGCTTCCTTGCCAGTGTAGAATGAGGTGACCCTGTACTGCTACTTTGCTTCACTTGCCCCCTTCTTGCTTGTTGTCTGTGTACCTTCCTTCTAGAGACAAAAAACAAACCAAAACCAAAACAAAACGACAAAAAACTTAGGGTACTTCTTTCTGGAAGACATCCCTGAACTGGGGTTCTCTGTCTGATGGTTTTGCATTATTGTTGATACTTCTTTTGGTATTTTTATTGGGTTGTTTTTAGCATCGCAGTTCCTTTCTTTTTAAGTTTAGTTCAGAACAATATGTGAGAGTGAAACTTGGAGAAAAGAGATGTCCTTGATCACTGGTGGAAAATCCTTTTCTTATGAGTTCTTACGGTGAACTGCAACATGCAACTGTTGTGCCCAAGAGTGAGGTTTGAAGAGCCATCTTAAAAAGGAAGAGAAGAAAAAAAGGTGTTTTTTCTTTTTAAGCATTGAAGTTATTGAAGTAACAGTTGTATTTAAGCAGGGTTCTGGACAGTGTGGTTTTTTCTTGTACAAAGCCAGTGTTTTAAGGAGCAATCTTACCCCTCATATGATCTGTACTTGTAAGATTTTCTGATACTGTTTTCAGAAAGGAAGAAAACTTTCATTTTTTTATTTGAGCTAAAACTGGTAGTATGTAATTTGCCTTTATGTGGTTGGGCTTTGAGAGCCCAGAGGGTTGCCAGTGATTTGAGCCTGGAATTTCACTGAGTTCTGATATGGTTACGGTGCCATGAATCAAGAAACATCCCCTTGGTGAGAGGCAATCATTTTCACTGAGGATGCATCTGAGACTTCCCTCAGCACTCTGTCACAGCAACCTGACTCATGCAGATGTTCTTGATCTGAATGCAACTTGGGAGTCCAGTGCCTGGACAGAGGAATAGGCCTCTGCCAAGTCAGTCTGACTTCAGCTGTAGTGTAGAAAACCATTTTATTTTGTTTTCTGGTGTATGGTGAATAGAACTGCCCGCTAGAAGAAAAAGGAAGACCGGGACTGCTGCACTGGTTTCCTCTTACGTGGCTACAGGGTGATTTTACACCCATTGCATACATTGGGCTGGCTGAAGGGAACAGCCTGGTGGAGGCAGGGTGTGGTGAGTGATCTCTTGGATATGCTCAGCTGACTGGATTTTTTTTGGACTAGACAGGGCAAGGGTTTGGATAGTGTGCTATAAGGAGCAGTGTTGCCGGGGATGACAAAGCCTAGCCGGATCATTGCTATCAGTTCCTGGTCCTCTTGCCACAGAATTTTTGCTGTTGATTTCGACAGGAGCGGGCCAGTTCTCCGCATCCTTGCTGTAGGCCTTTGCTATTAGAAAAGTACGACGATTACGCTGTCTGGCTGATAGTTTTGGCTGCCCTTTCTTATCATGTTGGATGTTCTGTTGCTCTGCCTTTGTGTATACCCCACCTTGGGAGGAAGAATAGGATACTAATACCAGGCCATAGCAAGCAGCCCGGCTGAGAGGTAAGCTTGATTCTGCTTTGCCCTTTGAAACCTCGTGACTGGACCTCAGTTACGTGTGACTCCTCTCCTTATCAGCAGCTTGCTTCTGTTGCGTGATAGTGGTGGCTTGTAGGGAAAAAGAATGGAGCCTGTTTGTTTTTTTTTTTTAAGGAAGATGTTTTTCCCACATAATTCTCTCACAGCTTTATACTCGAGCTCTTTTAAGTGGGACAGGCAGATCAAATTCTTTGTCCCAGAAGAGATATTACGAGGGTGTGATGGTTTGCCATTGATGGTGTCATACTACCCATGATCTGTGAGGTTTTGCTCTGTCCTTTCCCACCTTTTTAAAGATTTTTTTTTTCTGTGTTGGCAAACGTGAACGTACTTGTCCTTGCTGCTACTGAGATGCAGAAGTGTTTCATAGGAAGAGAATGGAGCAAAATTATTAACAAAATAATTTTCAATGCTGTCAATTCAGAGAATTGAGAAGCTGGAGGGAAGAGAGGACACTTCTAGGGATAAGTCTGGAATGTGAAGGTTGTTTGCTGGAACCTCTACTAGAACTAGGATTTTTTTGGCGCAGATTTTGCCATCTCAGCACAAAGTTGATCTTTCCAGGTCTGCATGTGTTTATTTAATGTGATGTCTCTTGTGCAGCACAGCATACGGCAGTTGCAAAAGAAAAATCCCAGCTCAGTGAGTATCTGTTGGCATCGATGAGTCAAAGGCAGGGTTTGTTAGTAGAGGGTGGGATGATCCCCTTACCCCTCAGAAGACCTGGGAAGAGTCTCAGCCTCTGAAGAGAAAGAAGAGTCTGTGGCTAACAGTCTTGAGCAGTGTGTGGGGAAGGTGCTACTGAACTCTGAAAGCTCAACAGATGACACAGGGCTGTGCTGATTCTTTCTGAGTTGTGAATCACCCAGAACCTCCCAGGAAAAATACCTTCTCAGTCCTGTCATGGCCAGTTTTTGCCGTGCCAGCCAGGGCTAAAGTCAAACAGGGAATTTTTTGAGATAAATCCTGAATTAAGTATAGCATACAGACTGCTAGGGTGCTGTCTCTGGCAATGTGCATCTTTAAGATGCCAGTTGATAAGGTTTTTTTTTTTGAATGTGTGTGTTGTCTGTGGTGTCTTCTTTGGGGAGTGCCAGGAGAGATGATAGGATCTTGTGTTTTTTTTCATTCAGCTCGTAGCTAGTCAAGTGCCTTAAGGGTGAGGGTTGCCATTTTAGGGTGGGAAGAAGAGATTTGCACAAGGTCATACATTGAATCAGGAGCAGGCTTAGTAAGGTAAATCCGGTCAAAACTCTAGTATATACTAAGTCCTGATCTAAAGTACTGTGTGCCATAGTCCACTTAAGCTTCCAAGGTGATCGTAGAACCAACAGAGGGATAAACTGCTGCTGGTGTGGTTTCTGCCAAAGCCAGCTGGTGTGGGCATGAAGTTTTATGGATGGCAGAGCAGAGTTTCCCATTAACTTCTGGAGGGACAGTTAATACCGCAGCAGTGTAGGGCCTGGGGGATGGACAGATGGTGGAAAAGATGTGACTTCTCTCAGGGAAGGCAGTACAAAAAAGTTTTATCAGGGGAATGGGAAGTTCTGTCTTCTCATTTTTCTGAGAGGCAGGAGAGGTGTAAGGTAGGGCAGGTGAAAGAACAGTGTCAAGATTCTTCTGATTCTGACCGCAGAGCTCTGCTGCCTGAGAGTTTGACCTTAGGAAACCCCTTAGATAGGACTGTGTCTGGTTCTGGGTTTGTAAACTACCAGTGATGATGCAGATCTGTGTCTGAGAAAGGCAATGCAGTTGAGACTGGTGGATATAAAAAAAGCTGGAGAACTTTATGCCAAGAGGGTTTTAGGTGCTGTTTTCTCACAGCCTTACTGTTGTGCTTAAAATTGGAATAGTTCTCGTGTCTTGCAGAGGTTTAGAAGAAAAATGCTGAATCTTAGCTTTTGTCAGTGTTGGTTTTGGAAGATAAAGAGTGTGTACAGTCCCTTTAGGTAGAAATATGTGAGGCTTCCCCTGCTCTCAGACTGCAGGGTTGCGAACAGCAATAGGTTTTAGGTAGAGGCCTTCATTTTCTCTTTGCAATAGTTGAAATAAAATCATTGTAACTTCTTGATCTTGGGAGCTAGAATGATAATTAATGTTCTGGTACAGTAGGGTTTCTGTCTCTATGTGATGATGCCATATATTGCTGCTGAGTCTTGATTTCTTCTATGAATCTGCCAAAGCTCAAAAAAATCACAAAATTTAATCCAGCATAGTATTACACTGTTTTGAAGGTGCTTGTTACTCTGATACAAGATAGTGTTTTTGTACTGTTCACCCTAATGGCTGTGTACATAGTAAGCGCAGGTGGCATTTCTTGTGTAATGAAGTCTTTCAGATGATGATAATTTGCTGTAACAAGCAGGAGGCAGTTGTGCAGGGGCCTAATGGCAGGGATGTGTTTTGTTGGTTTTTTTTTTTTTTTTAGCTCTGACTCACAACTGATTTAATGTTGCTTTTTGTCTCTGCTGTGGTTGTCTTACGCTGTGTTTGACCTGGACCAGAAGGAAGGCAGGATGTTCCAGTCTGTGATGTCTGTGAGATTCTCCGTGTCTGACAACATCACGCATTCGACTGCCCTGGTGACAGCACTGGATAATGTGACAACTTTGTCCCCGACAACAACACAGGCAATTAATGACACCAACATCACTGTGCCACACAAGTGCCTGTTGTTGCTCTATGAGGACATTGGGAAGTCCAGGTGAGATGGAGGAAACGGGACCACGCTCTGACCCTGGGCCGGGGGAAGGAGCTTGCTTTCTCAGAGTTTGGTTGAGAAGGGGACTGGGGCTGGTGCCTTCCCTTCTAGATGTTGAAGAACAGGAAAAAAACTGTTTTATTTACTTTTTGCAGAGTCCGCTACTGGGATCTTCTGCTCCTGGTTCCCAATGTGCTTTTCTTTATGTTTCTTCTCTGGAAGCTGCCCTCTGCCAGGGCCAAAATCCGGGTCACTTCCAGCCCAATCTTCACTACATTCTACATACTAGTGAGTACCGCTCTGTGCTTTTGAACTGATGAGTGAGTGTTTTTTTTATTACCACTCATGAACAATATCCTGAACTAGTGGAGAGAGAGCCTAGACCAGATCTTGCAGGGATAAAATCTATTTTTAGTTGAAGATGTACCACAAGAAGTAGACACAGATCTCTTTNTTTTTTTTTTCACTGTCTGAATTCTGCTTTTCACAGATTCTTGGACCATCCCTGCTGGTTTTGAGTGGATTTTGTTCTCCTGTGGTGATTTTTTTTTTCTTCTTTTGTTGCTTTGTTGTCTTGGAATCTAGTATCTTACACTTTCCTATCTTACACATACAGTTACAGTTCTCAAACATCTAAGATCTTGTCTGTTTTCTTCTGCCCAGTTTGAAAAGGCACAGGCAACTTTTGATCACATTAAGGTAGTCTCTTTAGTAATCTCTGAACATCATACCTGTTAACTGTGATACTGCTCACAGGGCATGGTAAATGCACCTAAGGACCTACCTGAATTTGTTTACAAATACCATTCATAAGCTTTATCATAGATGCTTTTTGAGATCTTGGCTTGCCTCAGTGCGTAGCAAAATGTGCTTGCTCTTCTTCAGTGAGAAAGGTACAGGTTGTAGAAGTAAATGTGTGTTTGAATTGGGCTAGATGGGAGGCATCCTTCTTTGGGCTGCGTACAGGTACTGGCATGGCAAAACCCAAGAAGCATCAAAACCAAATCTGAGCTAGTAGCCTCAACTGAATCTTTGGTGGGAAGCCTCATTAGCTCTTTCAGGCCTGGGGTGTGGGTACTGGGTTTGTGCACAGTTTTGGATAACCAGGTATACACACAAATGCTCCAAACTTTTAAAAATACTACCAGCCATTTCCAGCCTGGATTTAAATCTTCATTTACGCTTCCAGTAATGCACGTGGCTCAGTAGGAGGGTCATGCAAAAGGCTTTGAAAAGCAAAACTCGTGATAAACCAAAGGGAAGAAAAATGTCAACTGACTTTATGCTGTTGACTTTTTCGAAACAGAGCGAGAAGTGGAAAGTGATGAAACAGCCTTAGAGGAAAATACTTTCATTCAGTTTGGTCTTCTAGAGTATGTTATTGGGAAATGAGCATGGAAGTATGTTCTGTGAGCATTTCCTTTCAAACAGCTGTTTGTCATGTCTTGAAGGAATGCTTTCTTTTGGAGTCGGTGATTAAAGCAAAGTTAATAGACTGGGAAGAGTCTCTACCTACTTAGAGAGGGAGAAGAAGGGTGTGTCTTCCTCTCCAATGAGTTGTTGCTGCTCTAGAACACCATTGTATTCAGGGACCCTTCTTTTTTGTCAGTGCTTTGTCCCCAATTTTTCCACCTCAGGAGGGAGTGTTGTATTATTCTTCTTTCATGCTACTTGCATCCCGTCTTCCTCTAAGGAGGAAATATTCAGCTGTAGGTGGCTTATTGGTCATTTCCATTCTCCAACCACCTTAGAATCATCTTGGATTCTTTTTGTTCTCTGATAGATTAAGCTGTCTCATACCTGCATCATTAGAATTAGCTGGTGACTTTTTATCTGGAAAAATCTGCTTTCTTAGAGGGTAAGTCTGCACAGCAGAGGGTAGATATATCCAACTGAGCTCTTAATTGCATAGTATGGCTGTGACAGCACAGGAGTTGGTAAATTAGCCTTGCTGAGCTCCATGCTGTCATGCTTAAATGGTACATGAACTGACTTGGGTATCTCGCTTGTGTTGCACTGTGCAGCAGGGTAAGATGTTTTAAAGCTGTTGGCTGCAGCTGACTTTTTCCTCTGCATTCCTGAGCATTGTCAGTGTTGAGTGAGAGAACTGCAGATTTCAGTTTTATCATAGATCTGAAGAGTGGTAGCTGGTATCGAGTGGCTTCTGTTATCTGTTGTGATTGGTTTATTCAGTCATACCAAGCACTTGATCTTGTAATTTGGAGGGATATGGGTTTTTTTTGTCTGGTTTTTCTCTTCCTCTGCCCCAGTGGACTGAAGGGTAGGAAGACTGTTTGCCTGTAAAGATACTGTTCTAAGGAGTGAATGAGACTTCTTCAGAGCTGTTTAATCTGACAGTTGAGGAAATTTGTTCCTTCCTAAATTCTAAGCCAGTATTCTTACATCTAACAGGCCTGAGGAATCTTCTTCAGCAAATTAACTCTAATCTGCTACAGAAAATCCTTGGTACACATTATCAGGCTTGAAAGCTGACCTGGAAATGGTATTCCAAAAGGGTTTCTGGTCACTACTGCATATGTGCCTTTTCACATGAGTTCACTTTTGGTATCTCTTTGTGCAGGTATTTGTGGTGGCTTTAGTTGGTATTGCCCGTGCTGTTGTCTCCATGACTGTGAGTGCCTCTGATGCTGCCACAGTTGCTGATAAGGTAGGTACAACACTGATTTTGGAGGCTCTACTTTGTGCAGTTCTGATCACAGCCATCTGCTATGGCTTCTCTTTTTGTGCATACAAGAAGAATGTGTTGTTTTTGCAGTACTCATATCTGTGTGTACTATGGAATCCTGTGCTGATAGCTGTATCTAAATGATCACAACATCCAGGCCTGTAAAACAATGGACTTCCTAAAATAGACACACAAATAGTTGCAGCAAAACTTTCCTGTTGCAGGGATGGAATGACTCTGCTTTGCAAGAGCTAAATATTTAGATACCTTTAGTGGATAGGCAAGACCTGGCCTTTGTTACTCTTGCAATATTTGAGTGGCTCTTTGAAAAATATTTTATTCTTTTGTATTGAAAGCAAATAAAACTGAATACCCTTTTGAGACTGATATCTGAACATCCTTGCAGCTACTCTGAGCACAGGGCGAAACCTTAGCAAACAGGAAATAGCTTTGTACGTGCTGTTCCTTTGTAGTCATTTGACTTGTAGCAGAGTATTACCTAAAAGAAAAAGTTCTGTAGTTCTTGAGCTGTTAGAGGAAGATGAGCCACCCACAGACTACAGGTCTTCTGGCTTTATTCTCTGGGATCAGCATGGTTCTTTTGCTTTTCCCTTTAATATGACCTGTCAAAACATTGTAATGCACTGCTTGTTGTGAGTGGCTGGATGTTTGTAGC
Organism: Pandion haliaetus; assembly: GCA_013401275.1. Lineage (NCBI taxonomy): Eukaryota > Metazoa > Chordata > Aves > Accipitriformes > Pandionidae > Pandion > Pandion haliaetus. The sequence goes on from VYZV01012964.1 coordinate 200,305, forward strand.
ATTTCCATTTGCCTCTGTTGAATAGATGTAGGTCCAGGACTTGAATAATGGAAAAGAGGCGAGAAGGTGCTTTTCTTCAGCTGTGTTGGTGTTGCTGCTAAGTATACCTTGCTGGGAAATCATGCAGTAAGACAGATACTCTGTCAATTTTTCCTGTAAACACATGTTCTATCATGTCTATTATGTTTCTTTTGTTTTCTCTCATTCATACCTGTGTATATATACACTCCCACACAATGTGTATTTTCTGAGATTAGAAGTGTCTCATCAAATGCCTCTTAAAATATTGTGTATCCTCGAGAGAGTGCCATTCAGTGTTTAGAGGAGAAGCATTAATAAGCCAGAATCTGGGTTCTTGTTCTAGGTTTGACACTGATTTGTTGCATGACTACCTGGAAAGTTGCCTCAGCTGCTGGTTTTTTGGTCTTGTTTCTCCAAATAAATCATGGGAATGAAAATGACAAGCTGGAAGTGGGAGGGCTTTAGAGTTGAATATGCTTCAGATTTAGGGACCAGTAGCTTTGGAGGAGTGCAGAATACTGAGTTTGTCCAGTCATAACTGTGCTGCAGAATCTACTGTGTTAAGAACTGGCCCTGTTTAGTATTATACTTTTGAGGTAGTCTTCGGTTTGTGCTCCTTGGGAGTACAGCAGAAAGTACACATCCAAGACAAGTGACAGATCCTCAAGTGTGGCAAACCATGGTCACTTCCTCTCTCTGTAGTCATGCTATTTGCTTGCTCCCACACAACTGTTCTGTTTCACAAGCATGGACAGGGCTTGGAACAAGCATATAATTAGTGTCCCTACAAAGCATGAGGAGGGTTTGTGGAAGTGACCTGCTTCATTCAGAGACTGCCACCTCCTGGAGCAGAGAGTGGGGTTTTGCTGTATTACTTTCCAGCTGGTTCCTGGCTCCATCTAATCATGCTTGTCTGGTTTCTGTTATCCCTCAGATCCTGTGGGAGATCACAAGGTTCTTCCTTCTGGCGATTGAACTGAGTGTGGTGATTCTAGGCCTTGCCTTTGGTACGTGTCAGGAGGTTTTTGAATATTTTCTATTCCCTTTCTTTAGACAGGCTGCATCTAAGTTCGTGGAGGTGCTGATTCTATGAAGTGAAGGAGCTGTAGAATAAAGACAGAGGACAAATTTGGGATTTTTTAATTAGAAAGGGCTGAAAGCCTGATTATATTTACAGATCTATGGCTTGTGTGATTTCAGGGTTTATATGTGCTTTTTGTCCTGCATGCATGTGCTGAAGGTGTGTACAGCTTAGGTGAAGAAGACTTACGTGAAGATCAACAGTCTGATCTTTGCTTCAACCCCATTTTATTCAAGATGCTTGTTTTGGGGGTCCTTCTATCCCCTTCTTGGTTGGTTTAATTCCATCCTGGCTTCCTTCAAATGCTTTTAACTGTACCTGCAATCTGTAACTCTATTTTTTTCAGTTTTACAAGCAAAAATGCTGTTTGGAGTACCTCTTCCTGAGGGTCAGAGGTAGAGGAGAGGGGTTGGTAGGTGTCACTGTTGCATCTGCCAGTGGGACATCTGAGCACTAGCTCTTTCATCTTTTGAGGGCTCAGAGTAATTTAGGTTGGAAGGAGCTTCTAGAGGTTGTCTGCTCCAGCATGTTCCAGTGCAGATTTCTCTAAATTATGTAAGCCCTTCTCCCCTGCTCTAACCCAGTCTCCCATCAACTTTTTTTTCCTGAGAAGAAACATTACAGAATCTCAGTGTACATGATACTGGAGTGATTCCTGACTTTTTTTTTTTTTGTAACCCCAGCAGAAGGACTTACTTGCTTTCTCTATATTAGTATGGGCAAGAGGAAAGCAAGTTAAAACCTGTTGTTTTGTTAAGTATTATTTTGTCTTTGAAAGGCTCAACTCCCCAAAGAGCAAAGAAGTTTCTAGTTAAGTGAGATTTAAACTTCCCTTGAAGGCCTCTGGAAGTACAAATGTTTTCCTGTATTTGTTTTGGAGAGAAGTGATTTTTACCAAGGCTGGGATCACATCCTGAGTCACTTCTGTATTCCTTAATTCCAGGTCACCTGGAGAGCAAGTCGAGTGTGAAACGTGTTCTGGCAATTACTACAGTCCTGTCTCTGGCGTATTCTGTCACCCAGGTGAGTACATTGGAGCAGAAGATTTAGTCTTTGCAAAAGAGGGGACTTGGCTTCGAGTTAGGCAGTTAGGTGTGGGACTCCTGTTTGGAAAGTGGCAGCTTTGCTCTTTGGATGAGGTTCTGGGGGAAGACTGGATGCTTGTCACCATGCATGAGGATCCCCAGAGCATACACCAGACTGTGTCTCCCTGTCCTCTTCATGGCATGAGTGGCTCAGCCAAGGTGAAGAAATTAAATGAGGTTTAGATGGATTGCCTTGTTTAGTGAATCTTGGAACAGGAGTGAGAGGTTTTTCACACCTGAGCCACAAGTTCTGAATCTAGCCTCAAGTGCCATGAAAACCAGATGGAAAGACCTGAGCTGTGCTTGCCAGATAAGGGCAGTGGAGTCGGCCTCTTGTCTCCTGACTCTTTGAGAGCTGAGAACTCTTACTTCCCTTCAAAGTAGCAGCTGGCTTTCTAGCTCAGTTTATTAGCTGTGTCTCCATCTCTCTGAACAATGCAGTATGTGTCTGGGTTTATTCTCTTCCTTGGTATGTAAGTGGTCAGGCCTGTGTGTCTGTACTTGTGGCAGTGCCAGAATAACACATGGATCTTTGTTCCATGACCAGGCTCTTGCTTGCGGAGGCAGTGAGCTGATCATTACCACATGATAAAGCTGGAGGCGCCTCATTAATATCAAGTGGTTGAGCTGTATCTGGGTTCAGTAGTGCTTACAAGCACTTTTCTCTCTCCACTGTCTGTACGGTAGCTTCTGTTCAATCCATTTTTCAGGAATTCAAGTGAATGAGACGGTGGCCTTTCCCAACTCTTGCACGAGTGTGGGCTTTTATATTCTGGATGTTTCAGCAGGAAAGATCTACTTTAGAGGTGGAAATGGAACTCTCAGTCTATTTCAGACCACTGCTTGCATCCCCTATCCCTTCAGTCTCTCTTCCAGAATGTCGTTGATGCTGGTTTCCTTCAGATGCAGATTCCTGCCACTTTCTTCCCCTCACTTCTTGTCTTCAGTTTTTTCCTCTTTTCCTGTGTGAGCTTTTCCTGTGGTCTAAGCAGGGCACTGGTTGGGTCTTAGGTGGCAGGGACAGCTGTTGTTTGAACTTCTTTAAATACAGTCTCCCTTGTCCAGATACCTGGTCTAGTGAGGGTACTGCCTATAACAGAATGATGTTGGTGCTACTTCTGTCCTAGGGCACCCTGGAAATCCTGTACCCTGATGCCCATCTCTCAGCAGAAGACTTCAATATCTATGGCCATGGAGGCAGACACTTTTGGCTTGCCAGCTCCTGTTTCTTCTTTCTGGTAAGTATTGGGCATGTGTTGTGAACTCTGATAGCTTCTTTGTATTTTCTAAATGGGGCAAGGAGGATGATTTGTCTATACTAAGGCCCTAGTCCCCCCTCCTGCCTGATGCAGTGCAGCATTGATGCTTCTCATGTGGCAGGGAAGCTGAAGCAATAAAGGTGTGGTGGGAGTGGTGTAAACTGTGGCGGCTGAATTCCAGCTGAACTTAGATGTTCTTCACTCCCCTGTTTCTCAGTGACCAGCCTGTTTGTGCTCATGGGGGTGAGGTGTGGGGCCTTTGCATCTGCACCGGGGTTAATGTCAGAGGGTCTGTGCCTCTGTCCTGAGACATCTAGGGAGTGTGTGACACCACCCCTGCCAAGATTGTTGAGTTCAGTTGCCAAGCAGCTGTGGAACAGTTAGTTCTTTGTCTCAACAGGTCTATTCCTTGGTGGTGATTCTTCCAAAAACTCCTCTGAAAGACCGGATTTCTTTGCCCTGTAAGTAACTGTATTGTGTTCATGGTATAGATGGGAGACAGTGACAGGATAAAACATAGGTGGGAGTAAGAGGTTCCTGTATGTGGTTGCACTGGAGATACATACCTCTGTCTCAGGGTACAGATACATGGCAAAGGACTGATAAGTTATACCTGGACAAATAGTATGTTGTGCCTTTTGGAGAGCAGAGTAAGAGCAATTACATTGCTCCTTCAGTAGCTAAACAGTTACATTAAGAAAACAAGGTCTACTGCTCAGTTAATGATACAGATGTAATGTAAATATATAGTCTTCAGAGCGCCATGAGAAATGGCTTCTTAATAGTAGTTTCTTCTGAAATGCATGTATGGTGTTAAAGTGTACATGCTAGTCATCCCCTGGGAAAGAAAGGCCAGTGGGGAGCTGTTTAACTTTTATCTGGGCATTTACTTAAGATGCTTCTCTGTTTTTTCTCTTTGTTGCAGAATATCTGCAGTTCTTGAATAGGGAGAGAAGCTGTTGCCAAGATATTTGCATTGGGCTGTTCTTTCTCTTAAGTAGTGTTGGCATCTATGTGTGGCTACCCTGAGGGAGTGGCTATGTGTGGCACACACCACAAGCAGGTGGTCCTGGGCCTGATCTGCCTAGTGTCCAGCATATCCTGCTGCTCCTATCCAGGTCTCCTGAGCAGTTTTGTTAGTGCAGTACTTCAGAAGGGCACAGCTTCTGCTTCAGTTGTGGGTTTTTTGTTTTTCTTACATTCAGTTATGTGACTGACAGTGTTTCCAGATGCTTGCCTATAAAATATTTGCATGTGTTGCCATGACCATGTGTTTTCAAAACCCATCTTGTGTGTGTGTATACATATGCAGGAGGGTATGGTTTAGTCCCCTATACCTCCATTAGTCCTGCCAGCATGGGACAGGAAAATGCAGTCTTAATTCTTCAGGAGTTCTTCAACAGACAAGATGGTGAGATGCTTCTGTTGGGTTTGCCATCTCCATCAAACAGATTTGCACTGAACTGGTGCTTATGAGGTTGAGCTTCATCTGTGTCCATGTCTTTCCCACAGCCAGGAAGAGTTTTTATGTTTATGCTGGAATCCTGGCACTGCTGAACCTGGTGCAGGGCCTGGGCAGTGCCCTCCTCTGTGTGGATATCATAGAAGGACTGTGGTATGTATGCTGGGGGAGGAGGTCTGCAGCCCAGTTTCGCACGTTGCGTTTTAGTGTCCTTCAACACTGCCTCTCCCAAGAAAATGAACTTGTGCTGTGTTCCTAAGAAGGAGTAAAGCTGTTGGTTCTGTTTTGTGCCAAAAGATCTCTAAGTGGTCAGGAAACGCACGGTGGAGAGGTTTGTGGAGCGGCATGCTCTGCAGTGGTCTTGAGGTGGTGAGTGAGAGTAATAGCTTGAGTCCACTGACGTCTGGCCATTGGCTCGTATTTCATAGGTAATAAAGGAGGAATGCTAGAAATGGCATGGAGATAATCCTTACTCATGTCTGGAGTCTTTTTTGCAGGGATCAGTGTCACTTCTCTGAGTCAAAATTGGGAGCATTGAGGCTGTGCTCTTGGTCAGACCTTGGGTCTTGGTGTGGTTCCCTCTGAGTGTCTGGGAGAAGTGACACATATTGATGGCAATGACTGTTACTTTGTGTCAGTTTGAATTTGTTTAGCACAAGACTTTTACAGTCCTTTGCTTGGACACTCTGGAGGGAAATTGGATTATTCTATTGGGATGTGACTGGTGTTCTCCAGCCATATTGTGCTTGAGTGCTAAATTCCTTCATGTTCCCTTTTGCTGTTGACAGCTGTGTTGATGCTACCACGTTCCTTTACTTCAGCTTCTTTGCACCTCTTATCTATGTGGCATTCCTGAAAGGCTTCTTTGGGTGAGTAGCCAGGAACTTTTGTTTATATTGTCATTTAATTGTTTTGCACTCAAGTACTCCCCATCTGTAGAATAAAAGCAGTGACTAGAATGCCAGTTAAGGAACCAGGTTTTAATTTCTGGCCTTGAAGTTTTTCTTGTGTGACCCAGGGCTGCTCAATTCTATCCAAGACTCCTTTGTATGCAAAGTATTGCTGATAGCTATATTCCTCTCAAACATTTATGAGGATCACTTCTTCAGTGTTTGCATCCTGTTTAGTACAAAGTTTTTCCACTGAAGTTAACTAAATGGTTAGTGAGGGATTGAGTCCCGGAAGGTTAAATGGTCTTCTGGGTGGGTTTTGGGACAGGTTTGTAGAAAGGATCTAGGCGTTATGTAGCTCTTTGGCTGAGGACAACTCTACGATGGGCCCAAGAGTCACCAGTTAAAAGCACTCAGGAGTGTGATTCCTGGGTCGGGATTGCCGCCCTGTGGCCACTCAGAGGAGATGCACCTTGGTCAGAAAAAATGGGTGGTTTAGTGTGGGCTTTAGCTTTTTTTTTGTCCATAAGCAAGAAACAGCAGCCTTTATACTAACTAAGAACACAAAGTACTCCTAAAATATCAGAATGTGCCTCTGCTGCCTTCTGAAATCAGAAGGGAACAGTGTCTGGAGTTAGAGATGGAAACTGCTGATCCACAAGTGTTTGTATTTTGGTTTTCCTGATGCGCACAGGTAGAACTTGAGGTGGACTCCTGTTCTGTTGGTGTCAGTAACCAGGCTACTGTGGAGTCCAGTGGTGTTTGGATGCTGTTGCCCTCAGTAATTCAGAACTCCCAAAGATGAGAACACCTTTCCCACACTAGAGTCAGGATTCTGCCTTTTTTATTTCTCTTAGGTGACTTAGTCCAAAACTACACTTAGCATTACTTTATGGCAATTACTCTGCCAGGTATATTTCAGGACTGAAAGCTAGTGTGAAGAGTTTTTAGGGTCTGAATACATAGTTTCTTAGTGCTGCTGAGTTTCAGTTAAGGATAAGTGGCTGTGATACTACATTGCTTAAGCATGTATTTTCAATCTTTAATCACTTCAGGTCTGAACCGAAGATCCTTTTCTCCTACAAATGTCAGGTGGATGAACCTGAGGATGTGGATGTGCACCTACCCCACCCTTATGCTGTTGCCAAGAAGGAAGGAATGGATTCTGGGTTCTACTCGAGCACTCAGATTGACACCACAGCCTACCTGGATGATGTGGCCTCTATGCCGTATCACGTGGGCAGCATCAACAGCATGGACAGTGACCGCTGGAAAGCCATCAATGCCTAAGGCAGGGCTACCTGCTTCATACGATGCCTCCTTACTTTCCTTCCAAACTCCGATACCACAGCTGTTAGGATGTCCATTGGAAATCTGTCCTTGGCTATGTGCCATGGCTTTCCTCTCTTCCTTAGGATTTCCGAAACCTATTGTGGAATTAAGTTGGCAGCCCAAATCCTGTTGGAAAGAACATTTTCTGACGCTACCTGAGAACAATGTAGAACAGTTTTGTTCATAAACGTATAAACACTGAACCTTCCTGATCCTCCATGTTCCAGATGTGAATTTGACCCAGAAGACAGACCTGACTGGCAACTCTTCCTTTTCAATGACTGAAAGCACTTGTCTGCCAATTAGGGGAATGGCGTTTAGAGATGACAGTCTTGATTTAACTGCTGTATTGTACATATATAGAAAGAGTTTGGTGGGTGAAACCAAAGATAGTCTTCCTGGGCTTTTTCAAGCAGCATGGTTGCCTGGGTCTTGTCATAATGCAACAGCGTAGGTGGTGACAGCAGTGTCTCAAGAGGGAAGCTGGTCAGCTGGGCTTATCTCTGGTTTCAGCTAATACTGATGAAAATAATGAACTGCAATTGCTAGGGGTTAAAAAGAGTGTTCTGAGTGTGTGGGAAGGAGAAGAGAGGTATGAAGAGGAATGAACTGTTTGTGCCCTGGGAGCATTTTGGGGGGCTAGTAGCTAGCAGTATGGATGTGAACTGACTGAACAATAGGGAGGCAGAAGGACAGACAGTGCTGCTGTCTAGCTGAGCTGATGTAGCTGTGAAACAGTCTATAGAGGCTGTACTACTGTGCATCTGAGCTCACAGGAAAATATAAGTATCAACACTGAATCAGGGCTGAGTTTCAAGAATAAAACCTGTGAGGTAGGTGCATTCTCTATCTGCACCCTGCTTCATGGCTCTGTCAGGGTCTTGGAGAGTGCTGTGAAGGAGGAAGCTGACTGCAGATGAAGGCCTCAGATGTTCAGGTGCTTGAGGCAGAGCAGAAGCCCATGATGAGTCTGAGCTGTCAGTATTTAGTGACTGGAACCTCTCAAACACCATAGGCGTGCTAGAATCAAGCTGGCTGGTGTTCTAAGTTGGGAGGCAAGTGGGAGATAGATGTGTTTCTCAGGCAGTGTCCTTCTCTTATGTTTCAGTTCAGATCCCCAGACTTCTGTTGGTCTGAATAGGTTTTATGACTCGATAGGTTGAAAATACTTAATGTGCATGTGGAGCATGGTTCACTTAAAGACTATCTGGAACTTCTTATTAATCTCTTCCATGCTGGAAAAGGGACTACTGTTGTCTGAGCTGTCTGGCATGCAGTTTCAAGACCTTGTGTTCCAGTCCAGGGACTGTTCAGCCGAAAGCTGCATCAGGCTGGTTTCTGGGACATACTGTGCTCTCCAAGGATGAAGAGGTGTATTCCTCTAGCTTTGGGGGTGCTTTCCTACCTGAGTCCTCCAGGTAGATGGAGGTCTGCTATAAGCAATAGCAACTTTCCGTTAGAGACAGTAGAAAGAGGGAATTTGAAACATTTGGGGACTGTGTGAATCTCTTGCCCCAACTCACTGCTGTTCCTGAAGAATACTGAGGTAAGAGTTTTTGGGAAATAGTCATGCAGGGTGCAGCATGGAGGTGTTAGTTTGGATCATGAGCAGGTGGAGGAAAGCATTTGCTACCAGGTGTTCCCACCATAGGGAAAGAAAGTTTGGGTAAGAACATGAAGTTCATATTGGTTGCCAAAACTATGCAGGCCCTTTGCTTATCTTTTTTTTGTTAATGAGCAATGCAGCCTCTCTGTTCTGCCTGAGGACTTTGCCCTGCAGGCCTCTAAGTAGCACTGGCACCTTGAAAACAAACAAACCTTTTTTTTTTTTTTTTTTTTTAATTTACTTTTGAGGAAAAAATGCTTCAGTTTTGTCTATGTGTGAGAGCTGAATTCTCATGTAACTCAACAGCCTTTCACATTTCCCCTCCATGCAATGACTATGTAAAGGCTGGACAAGTAATTGGCCAAGTCAGCCCTTGCCACATTAGAGAAGTGTTCCATGCTCCTCCCATCACTTGTTGTGAATCGGCCTGAGCCACGCTTGCTTGCTTACTCTAAAAGGGATGGATGATGTGGTGCCTGAATTTCCCTGCTGCTGCTCCTAATGCTGCTTACAACACTGATCCCAAGCTGCTGTTAGAAAGTGTGGGGAAACCTGAAAAGCTTCCCTGGAGTTGGTGGGCCTTGGGCAGAGCCAAGAGATACGAAGGTCTTAAAGCAGTTGAGAAATAAAGGAGCAACTGCTTTTCTGTCCCAAGGAGTATTTGCTGACTCAACACCCTGACTGAGAGGACTTATCTGCCCTCCTTGGTGATGTGAAGAGCAGGTTATGAGTTTGCCTTTTTATCAGCTGAATTCAGTGTGGAAGGATCACCCATGCAGGTGGTCAACATGTCCATCCTGTCCTTTTGCTGGCAGGACTCTAGTATTTCTGGAGTGTCCCACATTCTGCTGCTGAGGAGCTTCTGCGCTAGGTCATAGACTGACCTTTGTCCTGTTGTATTTTTATGTATATATAATGCTGTGGGCCATATTCAAAATGGTCCTTGAGCAGAAGTGTGATATGGGTGGGGGGTAAAAAGAGAGAAAATACAGAATAAGTGTATATTTTTGTTTGTAAAATAAAGAAATAAAATTAAGTTTGGCATAAATGGTCATACTTTCCTTTTCAAATGATCCATATTATGGAGAAAAAATAACTTTCAGATTTTTTTTAAATCCCTGAACAAATATGGCAGATAATAATGGAATAACATGATGTCCTTTTGTCAGAGGTGGATTTTTCCTTCTTGAAAGGCTATTACTAGGACAGCAGATGACTCTGCAGAGAGCAGTCTCCAGGTCTAATTTTCAGTGAAGCCTTTGACTCTTCTCTTGGTAACTAGATCTTGCTGTTCCTGGGCATGTCTAGCATCAGGCTGTTGCTTGGGAAAAGGCTTATGTGGAAGTTGGAATTGACTCTTGCTTATTTCTTGTTCTGGGCTTTGAAATGAACCCTGTGTGTCAGGACTAATTTTCTGGCTGCAGGGAGGACATGATAGTTGCTGAGTAATAGCTAAGCATGCTGGCAGTAATGAGCACCCATCAGGTTCTCTTTAGCGGGGGTGTACAGGCTGGGGAAGTGGGATGAGCTTTGTCTCTACCTTGCGATTGGGTCCTGCCCTTGTACAAGAAAACCTTTTGGAGCTCCTTCCAGGCTCCCTGCAGAAACCTCTGAGGATTGCCCTAGGAGGTGCTACTGCTGGAGTTAACTCTGATGGCATCTTCTGCTCCTGTGTAGGTGGAGAGGCCATTTACATTGCTGTAGAGCTCCTCCACCATTATCATGGCTGCTTCCACATCAGTGTCCTGCAGGTAGTGGGCCCTGTTGAGTGTCCTTAGGCTTTTGGAGATCACAGGAAGGCACAGCTATAAGTGTGATGCGCAGTTTTGTTTGTCTTTGCCCACTCTCCCTCCTGGATCTTTGCAGGTGATGCCTGCCACTTGGCTGGAGTTACACCTGAAAAAGGCCTAAGGAAGGGTGACAGGAATAATCAAAGTTACGGGAAGGCTTTCGGAGGAGTAATTACATGGTTGAGAACTCGCCAGCCTGGAAGAGCAATGGTGCAGGGCTATGAAACCCTGAGAGGATAGAAGAGGTGAATAAGGAATGACTATTCATGGGCTTTTTCAGTACAAAGCCTGGGTGCAATGAGCAGGTGGCAGATGAGAAATGAACGAGGTTGGTGAGAGTGTTCTGGGAGGGATCATGGTTTGCCTGTAGCCAGACCTTCACTCTTGCACTGGATGTGTGCAATGTTTCTGTGCTGTAGTGCAAACAGCTGATAGTACCTTGATGCAAGGCCCTTGTCTTGAACTTGAGCAAGGGGCTAAGTCCCCAGCATACAAGATATTACACAAATAACAAAAATATTCCCTGCTTCCAGGAACATGCTATAGAAGAGGCCTGGATATCTTGAGGGGCAGAGAGTCCCAAGTACTCCCTTAAAGCTGGCCAGAGTCCCACTGCTGAGTTGAAGCTGTGGTTGCCATATTAACTGCAGTAAAGAATAGGCATTAAACAGTTAAAACTGTTCTGATGCACTAAGAAGTAGGTAAGTAGTATGTCGATACTGAGGTTTCGTTAACTGTCTAGTCACAAATGCATGAAATTGTATAGCTCATCACGTGGCCTGTATTTCTGGGAATGCAGAAAGTTTGTTTGGAAGAGATCCTTAAAAGCTGCCGCTTTTTGGTCCTGCTGGTTGTGTTACATTATCTTCTTAGTCCTTTGGCTTAGGCTGGGGATCAGCCATGCCTGGGAACAGGATCTGCAATGGCCTGACCTATGCGGGACCCATACATGCGCCTGGCAAGGCAGGTAACGGCACAGTCAGTAGGTCTTGCTGGAACAGGGCGGCTGAAAGAGGCAGAGAGGTGAATTCTGCCCACAGAGCAGCTGCTGTAAAATTGACTAGAGGTTGTAGACTGTAACTTTGTTTTTAATCACCAGAGAAATGTGAGCTGATGTGTTGGGATGGTGAGCTCCCTCGAGGACTATGGAGGGAAACAGCGTGTGGGAAGGTGGGCGAGGGATTGCTGGTGAGGGGAGCGGGATGCCTTCGCTCGGCTCCTTTGTCTCCATGCTGCGGCGGGGAATTGCCTTGGACATCCATGGGGGCTCGTCAGCCTCTGAATCCTCCCTGATGGACAACGGCTGGATGGTTCCTCAATCTTGGACCTAGGAGATAAACTTCGTGCCATCCTGGCTTATGTTCTGCGTGGTTACATGTGGTTTGGTTTTCTTCCTTCCATAATTTTGACGTTTACGGCGTGGTTTGATTCTGCATTCGAAGCAAAGTTGTGGAGGGTGGGCACAGCCTTTGGTGCAGGAAGGGAGGAGGAAGCCTAGCGAGCCCGGAGTCGCTTTGGTGCCGCCACGGGTTTGTCGCAGGGTGAGGACGAAGAGATAACCCCCCCCCCGGGAGCACAGCTTTCTCCGGGGCCGCCTCAGGCCG
>VYZV01012966.1:2388-16812 GCA_013401275.1 Pandion haliaetus
TATCCCTACAGACTAAAAGGGAGTTCAGGTTAATGCCAAGTAATCCAAAGCCCTGCATCACAAGTACCTCTCATTGCTGGGCAACCATTACCAAAATTGCAAAATTATCCCTGGCAGTCTTTACCTACCAACTAATATTCTAACAGGACAAAATGCAGGAGTATTTTGTGACATTGCTATTCTTTGAAAATAATGCAAACTGTAGGAAGGCTTACCATATATTTCAGTCTTGCTCTGCTCATAATCTGTTGTATTTACTGACACCACTGCAGAGGACCACTAGATTCTACCTACTAATCCACAGTGCTTAATGCAGGAAGTAACGCAAATAGTCTGGTAATAGATTTGTTACCATGCCAGTCTAGAGCATAAGGCTGGAATCACTGTCTTTGCCTCTAACTACAAACCGAGAACCCATTTATGATCACAAGGATGAAGATTCATCCCTCTTAAATTTGTGTATCTAAAATTTAGATAACTGAACCAGTGTTGATTAACCATCAATAGTCATGGGGAAAAAACAGGCATCTCCAGAGAGTGACTCATCCAATGTATCCTCTGCACACATTTCTGCAGACAAGATGCCCTGTCCTCTGAAGAGATGTACTTCTCTCCAGTGCCTCAATAAGAATCTCTGGGTAACCGGCACAGATTTAGATGTCTAACTTTTAGAAACTTAAGCGTGATGAATCCTACTCTGAAGATCTTACTGCACTAGTCGTATGAACGTAAGTGTTAAATCATGTACACAGTCAAATTCCAGCCTAGGTAATCCTCATCATGTACTGTATTTATGCTACTCATCCCACAGCGATGTCTAATGTTACAGTACAGTCTGAAAAGTGTCACATTCCACTCTCAAGGTGGCTGCCTCTGAAATGCAAGTCAAGTAATTGTTATTGCCCTTTGTAACCTGCTTATAGTCAGTAAAAAAACCTCAGGTCCCACCGGAATTAATATTACTATTAAAAGTATTTTTCAATTGATTGGTTATCCCAGTATCTCCTACACTTTAAAGCTTGAGATAACTACATGAGTGTCAACTATTTGGTTAATAGAGAAATAACCAGCTGGCAAAAAAATCAGCTGACTGTATGAGGAGGATGCCTTTCAGCTCTGGCAGTTCAATTCAATTTGATGTGCTGCACTTCCTCTGAGTAATCTCATTTTATTGTAATCCCAATTGAGGCTTTTACCCACTACCTAACTGGGATGTAGTATGCCATGATATGCACCTCTTGTCATCACTGAAAGACTCAAAGGCTCTAGAAGCCTGCCACTAATGGCATTTTACTATCTATATGTTAAAGAGTTGAGGTAGCTATGTGAACTCAAAAGGCTTTTTCCTTTCAGATTTTAACAAAGCAATTCAACTTGAAGTGGCAAGGCTTGATGGTCTCATCTTGATTCTAATTTAATTTATTGCCCATCACCCAGCTTTATCCTATTTGAAAAGTTATGCTATCACAGTTCTACTGAAAGGCTTTAGAATATAACTATTAGTTATCTTACATAATAAGGGATAATGTAGAGCCAGTGGTAATAAGGCCACAATCCTGCAATTTGACCCACTACTGAGACTACTACTTCTGTGCAGAGCCCTGCTGACATCAATTACGCTCTCCATAGATGCAAAGGTCCACCTAACCAGAGTAAAGTGGAGCATCAGGGCCTACAATTGCAATACACTTGAGTTTTCATTATGTTTTGTGCTGAAAAAAGGAGTGCTAAGGAAGCATACCTTGAAGGTTTCAAAGGAAACACTGACTGAAAGACAGGCGCTATTGAAAATCACAGCAAAGAGGAAGGAAATACTCATTCTCAGGTAAAGCAAAATAAAGGCATACTAAAGCTGAAGATAAGTCTAAGTAGATACATTAGTTACTTATGGGTTAAAAAAAGCAAACAAAACCCCCTTTTAATGTTAACTGCCAGTAATAATATTTGAAACCTAGGAAACTCAAACTTAAACCTTTGATTTTATTTTGAAGCCTAACATTTGAAATGATCGAAGCAATTATTTTAGTTCTACTTGCACTGCAAACCTCAGCTCTACAGTAACAATGTAGTCATTACCAGCACTTCAGTCATTTATAGAATACTAGAAGCCTAGAGGCATTTAAATACTTAGAGAATCTAAATATTAAAAATAGCATGGCAAAAATAGTGGGCAGATGTGTGTATATACATCCATATAATATTTATCGGACAAGAATAATTCTATGCATTAACTTTGGTTGAACAAACAACTCGGTATCACACGAATTTAACAGGTTCTCATCAACAACTATGTTACAACTTGGTTTTGTTTTTTAAAGGAAAACAAACTAAGGATATGTGGTGGGTTGACCCTGGCTAGATGCCAGGTAGCCACCAAAGCCACTCTGTCACTCTCCCTACTAAGCTGGACAGGGGAGAGAAAATATAATACTCTTCCCCGGCTCCAGCGTGGGATCCCTCCCACAGGAGACAGTCCTCCAGAAACTTCTCCAACGTGGGTCCTTCCCATGGGCTGCAGTTCTTCATGAACTGCTCCAGCATGGGTCCCTTCCACAGGCTGCAGTCCTTCAGGCACAGACTGCTCCAGCGTGGGTCCCCTTCGGAGTCACAAGTCCTGCCAGAAAACCTGCTCCAGCGTGGGGTCCTCTCTCCACGGGGCCACTGGCCCTGCCAGGAACCTGATCCAGCGCAGGCTTCCCACGGGGTCACAGCCTCCTTTGGACATCCACCTGCTCCAGCATGGGGTCCTCCACGGGCTGCAGGGGAATCTCTGCTCCAGCACCTGGGGCACCTCCTCCCCCTCTTTCTTCACTGACCTGGGTGTCTGCAGGTTGTTTCTCTCACATTCTCACTCCTCTCTCCTGCTGCAACTGCTGTTGCACAGCAATTTTTTTCCCTTCTTAAATATGTTATCCCAGAGGTGCTACCACTGTCGCCGATTGGGTTGGCCAATCCTGGATCAGTCTTGGAGCTGGCTGGCACTGGCTCTGTTGGACATAGGGGAAGCTTCTAGCAGCTTCTCACAGAAGCCACCCCTGTAGCCCCCTGCTACCAAAACCTTGCCATGCAACCCCAATACAGAATATTAAGTCAAAAGTAAAAAAATTATTTTGAATTATTATGTCCCAAAGCTAAAATCTGCTCCAACTTCACTTCGGAACTTTTTTTTTTTTTTTTACACTGAAAATCAAAAAAAGCCCATCTATTAGGAAAAAAATAAAGTATCAGCATTACTAGAAGAGAGAATACACATATCGGATAACATGAAAGAGATTTTCAAAACAGAGAGAAACAGGAAGCACTGAAAGAACATAGTAACAGAAAGAAGCTGTTCTAACAGGTAGTTGCTTTCTTCCTTTCTTTTCCAAATTTCTCCTCCATGCATTGGTAGATGCGCTAAGGCAACAAGAAGACAGATGGAAGGCATAAGACAGTTTATAAAGAAAATATACTTTCACTGCATTAATGGATGCCCTTGCCAGAATCTTTATGAAGCTGTAAAAGAGTTGGAAGTGTTTCAGTGTGGTTATTTCACGACAACAGTATGCCTTTCCAGCAGTGTAAATACTTCATGAATGAAATGGATGCTTTTTATACACCTTTCCATCACTGTAAATTATTCCCGAAAGCAAACTGCCATTTGCAGGTAGTCTCCATTTAAACAACAACAGAAATGGATCATGGGGATGATGTAAAGCTTAATTAATCTAATGTCAATATTAGTGAAACTGAGTAAAAGGAAAACATGTATGTATTTATTGCCTGCTTCCAGTCTGAGTAATACTGCATATTAATCAATTGTCCTATGGGGGGAAATGTGGGAAGGAGTGCAAGAACAGATCAAAGTGTAGAAAAGTATGCCTGGTATGGTGTGCTTGAAAAGGTGCTACAAAAGCATCCTTAGTGAAAGCCTGGCTACCTTCTTGTGAAAAGTTTTAAATGCACCACAGAGCTTGGCTTTCAAAGATGCTGAACACTAGCAACAGAGAGCAGTGACTCTGAATTTGCATACCTATTTTTAGTATTTTTCCTCATCTGCTTTATATTAGAGTTTGGAATGAAAACCAACTCCATGTTAAAATTTCCATCAGTATCTGTCAGGTATTTCTCATTAAAAATTCACAATGTCATTTTGTGTAGAACACATTTATCAACCAATCAATTCAAATGACAAGCTGAACACCGTGGCCTAGGCTCTGTCTTACAGATATTTTGTCCCTGTATGTAAACACAAGCTGGCTTTAAAGCAGTCAGAAAATCCAAGAGAAGGCACCTCCAACAGTCATGTTAGCAGTGGTGCTGTACTGACCAACCCAGGTATACACAGAGTAGGTGTAGGAAAGCTAATTCCACAAAATTCCTACTTTGGATCAATAGCAGCAATGTAATTTAGAGCAAAGCACCTCCTCCATATTCATTCTGGGCCCAGGCCCCACTGAAATTATGTTGATAAAATGGGCTTCCTCTCCTGCAACTGTCCTTGGCTGGACATGGCACAGAATTAAAAGAGGATGATATCCTAAAATCCAAGATCATTATAACAATAAAGATAAGCCAAAGGCACAAAAATAATAAAAAAAAATTATTTAAAAAGCAGGCTGTTTGCTGATAACAGAACTAGAAGGGTCTTTCAATTCTGTGCATGACATTCAACCACAGCATCATCAAATGTCATAAAACTACCTGGTAGTCCTGCTCTCTTAGCAATATGTGCAACTGTAGCTTTGAGGCTGTGTGGGGTACCTGTATCCCATCAAGGATTTGTGTATCAGTATTGGATAAGCTTCAAGGACTCAAGGAAGAGGTACATTAGATCAGTAATTATGCCACTCTACAGGCAGCATGGAAAAGCTGTGTCTGCTGATGGAGCTCAGGATGCAGCAGTACTCAGAGAAAGGCACATCATTTTCCAACTGTAAAGGGGTGGGGTTTATTCAAAAAAGCACACAAAACATTTCCAGCAGCATTTGATCCCTCAGGCTTTAAGCAGGAAAAGTGGATTTAATCTGTCATAAAATAAATTCTTACCTTGATCAAGTTCGTTGTCTGTTATTTGTCTCTCAAGCTGCTTCCTCAGTCTCTCATTAGTTTTTATGGAGTATTCTAAACGTTGTCTCAGGATTCTAATTTCTTGCAGATGCTCCATTAATAACTCTAAATAAACCAAGAGACCACTTCTTATTTAGAGTAAATGACTGTATTACTTTACACTATGTACTCCTGTCAAATCTAATATGTGTTAATACTAAGAAATGATACAGAGGTGTTCAAAGTGGCAGACATTAAATATCTGACTCCACAACAGCCTTTTTCCCTATAGTGCCCAAACTGTGCATTTAGTGAAAACTCCTACATTTTAACTCAAACAATGGTCCACTTTTAAGGCTCTTTAAATTTCTTCTTCCTACAAAACTGTAGTAGATAATTTTATCTAGTTAAAACATTTGCCGTACTGGGAAATGAATCCAAAGGTCTGCAATGCAGCTTCACGTTTAGGCTCGACACACCAATAGTATACATTTTTCCTTATAACAATAGGAAGCTTACCAGAGCAACTCAGATATAAATTTGACTTGCATACCATAATAAATAAATCTGTTCTATCAAGTTTCATTACCATACCTTTTTCTTCTTGCTTTGCCACTCTACAATTTTTCTTCCATTGGCTGTACGTTTCAGCTTTACTCAGGAACTTATCTGTTCTGTCACTATCTTATTTGTCAGTGTATCCATGTCATACACTCCTGGTTTACTCTGCAATATTTTTCTCCTGAACAGTATGTGCTATCTCAGCTATTAAAATTTCATCACTGCCTATAACAAACTACTGCAAGCATTACTTGTGCTTAGTGAAACTATCCAGGTCAAACATGACACCGCTTATTAATTATGCAGCACTTACAATTCTCAAGGAAACACAACACTGGCTTTTATAAAATTAGAAAATCTCTCTTTTTCAATGTAATAATCTCTTGACAATTGTCTATTTTCCCCTTATAACTTGTCTATTTAAAGACCGTCTGGAGTACTGTAAAAGATGATAGTCTAAAACAACAAAGACACAAAATATCATAGTTAATTTTGTTTCAAACAGGAGGTAGTTCAAATCGTTGTCATCTCTGTATGCCTTATTACTGAAATTGCAATGATTATGCAAGATACTGGAAAGCTGAAGCAGACAAACATTCTTCATTATTTCTTAATTAGTTCCCTTGTGTCTTATTTATCACATTTTCCCAATATCTAGTGAATCATCAGTGGGAAAAAAATTACCTGGGGGAAACTTGTTTGGCAGAAGTGCCAGTGTGCCATGCTGTCCTTCTAGGTCATGCCTGTGCTCAGGTGATCCAAGAGACGATTTTTCTGACAAATCGAAGTCAGACAAGCTATGAAGAGCAGATGGTACAGGTGATTCATCCTTCAGTTGCTGGTACCTTGTGGTGTTCTTGTCATTATCCCTTTTGTGCCAAACAAAACATTTTAAAATACAAAAACTATTTTATCACTTTGGAAGCATGAGAGCATGGCATCAAATTTACAGGACACAAGTAAAGCAAGTGAATTTCTGCAACAGAATGTGACAAACCACTACACATCAGAGGTACATATCAAGACTGAAATTCAGACCTCGCTAAAGTCAGCAGGAATAATCAATGGACCTCCAGCCTAGTGTTCATGTTCCAGCGCTAGGTAGTCACCTTTGCGTTAAGGGGACCTCAGGCTGCCTTGAACAGGCAGCTGAGGATTTCTGTAGCACAGAAGAATCCCCGGCTGGCATAAAACCAACATATGCAGCATAACAACACCTGCTCTCTTCACCTTCAGCATAAGGGTGTTTTGAGAATGAACTCCCACAGCACTGTACTTCAGAGATCCCGAGCCAGCCCCCTAGGTCATGGAAACAGAAAAGGTAGCTGACTATCCCTCCTAGCAGCTGCAATTAGGATATCTGAACATACACAGCAGTGTATTATGGCACATGTTTTGTTTGTTCATGAAAGGAACAATCCTGGTATGCTCAATGATGCTTCCTCTCTGTATCTCAGCTGTTTGATAAGAAGAGTGGAAAAAAGCCTTAGTTTGTTTTCTATGGATTTTTTATTAACAAAATGGATATTAATGAAACAGGCAACATAAGCAAAGCCCTCCCAAAAAGAAAAACAGTGGAAGTTGTGCTACAAAACATGGAGCATCCTTATCAATTTATCAAACAACCGTATGTTTGAATTGCATTCTTACCTTGGAGCTAATTCATAAAGTATAGTAACTTCTGTACCTATTGATTCTCCTGCAAAGCAGAAATACCCAATTAAAAACAGATATTGAGAACTACACCTTTTCCCCCTTCAGCTTAAACTACTTAAATATAGAATGGTAAATTAATGAGAAATTAAAGAAGTCAACAGATACTCACCACACTATCAGTGTCAAATGCTGTACGTGAGCAAAACTATTTATAGTCCAGCAACAAAGCAATAGCTTTCTCCAGAGTTCAGAAAAAATTATTAGGTACCACAGGTGCCAGCTTTTACAGCCTTGGTGTTTTAGTTAGCGTACAGATTATGGCAAAAGAATTAGGGGTACATGCCATTACTTCTTCAATAAAAGTTATATAAAAACAATTCCATTGGACTTGGATTTTGTCCACCCAGAGTCAGGCTAACCAGTTATCCTTAATAAAGGGCCATACACGGGATTTTGCCTGCAATATTCTCAGTGGTAGAGTGTAAGCACAAGCACAATTCGGTGCAAGAGACCTGGACTCAGACACTAATTTGAGTAAGGAAGTAAGAGTTTCAAGGTGTCACCTTGGCTCCCCATATTCTAAAATTTTTGTGCAATTAAGCAAAGGTGGCAGGCAAGAGTTGCACAGCTGAAATTTTAGGGGAATGAACTGAAGGTCAGGATGGAAATGCAGAGACAGACGGTTGTTTATGCTGCTTCTTTACAGTCAATTCTTAGTACGCTGGATGTTCTTTATAACCCTACAAGCTTCATTTTATTTTAATGTGTGATTCAATGCAACACCATTTTGTTAGATATATTGAACTGTCTCGGTCGTCAGTGACTTTTCATAGTATATAGGATACCATCTGTTGGTTTAAAGACATTTAATGTTTATTCACTACACAGTCTTCTCATTTGTAATGCAAGGAATCTCTGTAGCCACTGAAATCATTGAATACATTCAATCTTTTGTTACACTGCTATGACACACTAGGCGTAGTACCTTTTTGTCATATACAACTCTATATGAACAATCGAAACTGCAACATGCTGCCACTATCTGTAATGAAAGGCAGAATACAGATCATTGTATGGCTGGGCCCTCAAAGTTTCTGAACAAAGTGGTCTAGAGCCCATTCAGGAAGACCTGGGTGTCAGGGTCCCAATTTCAGGCCACCTCAAGTGTTTAGCTGAAGATGTCGGTTTTGCAGCTGACATCTATGGAAGTATTGCTAGTTGGGTCAGAAAGAGCAACACTTGGCAACAACAGGAAAAGGTCTTTCTTGCTGAATTTCACTCATATTAGCATCCCTTTTCCATTGCTTTGCTGCTAACTTTCTTCAAACTATGGACTGAAGGCAATATGCATGATATACTCTTCCTTCAGGTGACAAATGTCGATTTTGATGCTCATTTTACAAAACATGGTTGCATTTTAGCTCTCTATTATGAAAGATAGCATGCTTTTCTTAACCAGCTAGACTATTTGGCAGCAAGATGCAGGTCTCTTAGCAAAATAATTAGAACTGTTCAGCATAATACATATCCTAATACAGTCCCACTTCTTAGACATTTAAGGCTTTGCCTTTCCAGCTTAATGCTTTCCCAAACAATAGGTGGGGAAACTGGGACAAACAGTCAAAGGACAAGAGCATTTTCATATGTGTAAGCTCCCATTTTTCAGACAATATGCCAGTTCTCACTGATAATTAAAAGGACTTTGCTTACTGGTACACATTACAATGTCCTATCCTGGGTATAAACTCCATTTAGCACTCAGCTTTCTCTAACACCATTGAATCATAGAACAGTTTGGGTTGGAAGGGACCTTAAAGATCATCTAGTACCAACCCCCCTGCCATGGGCAGGGACACCTTCCACTAGACCAGGTTGCTCAAAGCCCCATCCAACCTGGCCTTGAACACTTCCAGGGATGGGGCATCCACAAACTCTCTGGACAACCTCTTCCAGTGCCCCACCATCCTCACAGTAAAGAGCTTCTTCCTTACAGCTAATCTCAATCTACTCTCTTTCACTTTAAAGCCATTACCCCCAGTCCTATCACTACATGCCCTTGTAAAAAGTCCCTCCCCAGCTTTCCCGTAGGCCCCCTTTAGGTACTGGAAGGCTGCTATAAGGTCTCCCCAGAGCCTTCTCTTCTCCAGGCAAAACAACCCCAACCCTCCCAGCCTGTCTTCATAGGAGAAGTGCTCCAGCCCTCTGATCATCTTCGTGGCCCTCCTCTGGACTCACTCCAACAGGTCCATGTCCTTCTTATGCTGGGGGCCCCAGAGCTGAACACAGTACTGCCGGTGGGGTCTCACGAGAGCAGAGTAGAGGGGGAGAATCACCTCCCTCGACCTGCTGGTCACGCTTCTTTTGATGCAGCCCAGGATACAGGGGCTGCAAGCGCATGTTGCTGGGTCATGTTGAGCTTCTTGTCAACTAACACCCTGCCAGGTCCTTCTCCTCAGGGCTGCTCCCAATCCACCCATCACCCAGCCTGTATTTGTGCTTGGGATTGCCCCAAACCATGTGCAGGACCTTGCACTTCTCTTGTTGTCTTCTCCTAAGACCTTTGCTCAGGAGGCTCTTGTTCTACTATTATGCCCTACAGAAACCCTCTAATACACACTGATTTGCAACTCCACAGTCTCTTAAATTCATGAGCTACTCAAAATTCTGAAAGGAATTACTCTCCTCTGCCTTCTAACCAAATAGATTTTCCCTTTCTCCCCCCTTATTTTAATTGTCTATGTGCACCATTTGGGTGGGGTTTTCCATAAAGTCTGTGGCTCTTTTTCTTGGTGCATCCAGTGACAGATGATTTTACACCTGCATACAATTTAACTTGCATTATTTCTACATGAATATCAATAATGTGCAAATCAGCATGGTATTATCTTCCAACTGTCCAATGCAGGATTCCTTGCAGTTTCTTTAAATGTATTGGCCACAGAAAATTGCCTAGATGGGCTGCTATATGATAATTTCTTCTTTCACTCCAAAAGCATAGCCCACATCTCTGTACTGCATTTACCCTTCTTGCAAGCAACTGCACTTTAGGGGAAGAACTTCAGGACCTGCAATTTTTTCTTTTTAGCATAGATTGTGTTAAAAACCAACTGTGAACCATGCCCATGAGAACCCTTCAGTGCAGATATCCGGTGCTTAGGCTCAACAAAGTCAGCTGGGCTGTTTCCTGAAATAGAAAATTCTGAAGCCTATTTGTAACTAAACTTTTACTAAACTATAACCACTATATTTTGAACAGTTAAAATATGCATGTGCTAAGATAAACAATGCAAAATAGAAGGTGTCAATACAGAGGACAACTACAAAAGTAAAATCCAGTCTTACACTAAAATTTTACCTTCCCAGACAGTCCTCCCTATAACCCATTTAAAAGCAACCAAGAGGAAGTAAGGCTTCCTTTTCACTAAAAAGAAACAAACCAACCACTTCAAATTTCAAGAACGTTATATTATCTCAGACAATAAGCACAAAATACTGCTACTTACCATACAGGAATTTCCTTTCTAGCTTCTCAAACAATAGTACACTTTGATTCAGTTGTTCACGGAAGCCTTCAGCAACATAATAATCTACATCACTGGCTTGAAGCAGTTCCTCAAAAGCTTTAATAAGGCTTGTCAGATGTTGATGGTAAGAGACACAACCACTGCGGATCTCTCTAATTTGTTGGCATTGAAAGGAGAGTTCTCGAGCTTGTGAATGAACTAATGAATCATATCTGAGAAAATGAAGTTATCTTTAAAGTAATTTTCTGACCATAAATAACATTTAAGTATAAATAAAAAGTGAATTAAACTTATATTCCTAAGCTCTAATATTATGCGACTATTTCTTTAAAAATGCTTTTACAGCCACAATGAGAAATGTATTGTCTCTAACTGTTGAGTTTTGTATTTATAGGTATAATTTGTGGGTTATTATCTTTAACTTAAGTGCTTCATTTATAAGACAGGCAGCAACTAAGGTGATGACTTGTTCATCTGCTTGGAAATAACCTGGCTGGGTAAAGTAAATTAAGTAAAAGTGAATACATGAAAAGAATTTTTAACAATACACATATTTTTCCTGACTGGTTGGGGTTTTTTTTTCTTTTTAATTCACTATGGAAGAACAGATAGAGCTGTCCCTTTTTCTGAAACTTTATGTATTTCCTGCCAGGAGCACAATACTGGACTTTCTGAGCTGACTGTTTCACCCAGTCTGAAAATTCTGCACGTCTCCGCATGTTTATTACCAGAGACATGACCATGACAACTACTGTAGTATCCAAACTCTTGTACTCCACAAGCCAGGATATAAATTTCAACTCAGATCAATTGGATTTATTCTACACTTGCAAATATAGACATCCCCTTTATACTGCCACTGTCTGTATCACAGAAAGACGTCTTTCTACAGAATCATAGTGGAGAGAAAAAGGGAGAGGATCTGAAAAGATGCAAGGAATCAAACAAAATATGGGACATAAACAAAATGTATGATGGTGTGTGTTGTTATAGAATTTTTATTGTCATTTGTATAGGAAGAGATGCATAACTCATTTCTGGGTCTGTCACTTGTGACTCATGCAGTTGTCCTAGACAGTGGCCATAAAAACTTTACAGCAATCCATACTGTCTTATTCCTTAATTTACAGTTAGATCTTCCTTTGTAAAATGGATGAGGTATATTTTCAAGGTATGTAAATTTATATATACTATGTAGCACAATTGTATTTTATGATAGTAATACTAAGAGATATACAATAGTTCATGTTGGTGGTTGCTCAGCATCTCCAAATATTTCTACTCAAGCATTCCAAAGAAAGCCAAAGGCTGAATACCTTTCTTTATTATATTTCCTGCCATTCTGTAGGCCCTCAGGACAACAACAATATTAGAGGGGAAAAGAAGAGGAGGGGAAGTTGAAAAAGGTTTGGTCTTATAGGACCCCATTTTATGTCTGTGATTTGTATATATGCAAGCCAAAATGCTGCCCCCCGTCTTACCATACAAAAAACAAAACTGATACTTTCTAGCCTCCCATAAATGATTTTCCAGCTTATGCTATAAAATTTCATTCATTAATTTCTATGTATATCTACTTTCACGTCCTTCAAAGGAAGGCATTACAGCACTCAACTGCAAAATATATCATAACTAGAGCATAAACTTCTTATTTTACACATAAAGTCTGGTCACACAAACAGAAGGGCTAGCATGAATCTGTCAGCCCACAGAAATATTTCTACCTTAAATGGGATGTTACATTTTCTTACACTTGTCACCTGAAAAAAACCTCAGTGATGCAAAACTGTAATATTTTGATTACAGAGGTCAGCCCATCTCACAGAGTAACCCAAGGAGATCTGACTTTGCTCAAGAGAGGATGTCTTGCAGCAGAGAGTTGTGGATCTCAGGTGTGGGGAGACACAGGTGTGTGGCACAGAATTGTTAGGGAGAATGATATGAGCTTATCAGAAGCAGTTCTATTCTAAGAGAAATTCTGTTTTGTACTTCAAGGCATCTCTTAACTAAATGTTTCAGTTGCTTTATGTTAATGTTAGAGGAATTTAGCCTTTATTATAACAACACACTCCTATGTGAGTAAAATTATATTTGTATTATTTTCTTATGTTATTTGGTATTGCTGTTTACAAAAAGGAACCTGAAACAGTAACAGCTTTACTCACTTGGATGGTGATGTTTCTCTCGGTTTGTTCTGAAGATGACACACTTCATCAAGATGCGTATTTACAATTTGCTCTTTTTCATGATCCGCCTCATTTGCTGATAGTGGTTCCTTAAGGTTTTGTGCTGCCCATGTACCAGGTGCTTTCAAAGACTCTGAATTCCTATTTTTGGTGTGGATCTCGTAATCCATCAGCTGATGGACACCACAAAATGTTTTGATTTCTTGCATAGCTGTATCTTGCACTTCTGTAACACGTCCTTCCACGGGCAAGGCTGTGTCACTCAAAACTATGTTGGAAATACCACTCGATAAAACCTGGTTAGAGGTCTGTAAATGAAACATGAACATTTTGTACTTTTCAAGCTCAGACTTCATGTTCTTAACTCTTTGTTTCAATTCTTCTATATCATCTATGACTTCACAGTCTTCAAATGCATCTGTACTTGGTACACTCAATTTGAGAGAACGCAGGCACTTGGAACCTGAATATGCAGTGGCTGAGTCAACGTCCTCATGTTCCATGGAAAAAACCTCTTCATTTATCTCTCTTAATGAACACTGGATGTTCACATTGCTAATGTTACGATGATTTTGCATTTCTGAAAAACAGGAGGCTTGCGTGTGAATATTAATACTTCTTTATCTGACATTCTGTTCTTAACAGCACTAGAATGAATTCATTTACTTCTATAGTAACAGAATAAAACTGCAGAATAATTACAAACTACACAATATTAGTTTTGGACTTTTGACAGCTATGATTTGTCCATTAATTCAACTTGCACGTTAAATATTTCAAACCCCTTATCACCTTTTCAAATAAACAATACTCAAACTACACCCACTTTCTTTTTCTGAATGATTGAAAATTACTTTTGCTATATGCAGTCCTGAATCAGACACTGATGAAGCCCAGACCTTTTCAACCACAAAGATGATAAACTCAAACATAAGGCACTGACATTTAAAAGTAGGCTCTATGACTTTAAATGGTTCTTCCTAAAACTTCTAATTAATTTTTTTTTTTTCCCTCACTTCAAAAACTATACAAAACCAATTGGAGTATAAAGTCAGTGGAGTTTTTTTTTAAAAGATTAGCAACAAAATAGTAAAAGTTTAAAAAAGGGGCTTTAATAACTTTGTAATAACACAGTAATAATGTGTTCTAAGCAAAATCCATAAAAATGTTCAGTGTTAAAGGTTTTACTTACACTTATTTGGCATACACATCACATCCCTTAGTTGACTTTGCCATTCACAAGTAATGCAATCACCCCAGATTCAGACCAATAAAAGCTATATATTCTATGTTTATAGTTCTGTGTATTTTAAGGGCTGTATGTGTAAGTATCTAGGAAAACGGTTATTTTCTGGTTACCAATAAATTAAATTTTCTCCTTCTATTAGTTCTGCAAAAAAGATCACTACAAATTAGAACCTCCCTTTTGGGAGTTATTCATTGATCTTGCAGAGGTCTTAATACTTTCA
>VYZV01012970.1:5343-67561 GCA_013401275.1 Pandion haliaetus
CCTGTAGGGCGTCGGCCACTGGGGGAGCCTGGCGGGGCGCTCTTCCCAATCTGATTTAGGGAAAGTACCAGAACCAGATCCCAGGTCCCAGCCCTCCAAGACAATGGGAGCACTTGGACACCCCAGATTTGCAGCCAGCTCCCTGGACCCCCAGCTTTGCAGTAGAAACCAGGGTGTTGCTTTGCCTGGCAGCAGTAAAGCCCTCACGACTTGCTGTCCCCNGCCTTGCGGTCCCCCCCCCCCACCCCTCCAAGGCTTGTCCCACAAGCTGCTCTCTGCCTGGGGAGGACATTTTGAGCATTCACTGGGGATGTCAACAGGCCGTCTGTTTCCCTCGGCTGAAGTAATCAGATAAACTCAGCGTGAAGGACTAAAAGAGAGCCAGGAGCAAGGCTAACGGTGACGTGAAACTAAGCCGGTGTTTTTCAAGGCAGGCCAGAAAGCGTAGTGGGAGCGCCCGCCTCGGCAGCAAGCAGCTGCACCCAGCGGCACATCTTGGCTGGTCCACAGTGGGAAGAGGCTGCGTCGCCTCAGTGTATTACATCAGCAGGCAAACCAAGAAGCACAAGCTGCCTGAGCGGTAACATGGGGAGCTGCGAGCACAGGGGTTTGCTCTTGCAGGCCAGTGTTTGGGATAAGGCACGCATCTGAGTGAATGTGAAGTGGTAATTCACCATCTTGGGAATTCCCCGGGTTGCACGTAGGGTAAAGAGCCACCAGAGACTTTTTGGGGCTCTGCAGAGGTGTAGGGATGGGGGGGTGGTGTCACAATTTATCACTGGGGGGTGAATAGTACATGCCAAATCCTGTAAGGGCTTGGACTTCATGACACTTTGCCTTTATTATGTGTGGACTTGGCCCATGCAGCCCCGATTCCCATAGCATACAGGCACAAAAATCTCAAGCAACCTGTCTGTTATATAGAGATCGCAGTGCTGCAGTTCACGTGCATGAACAGAAGTTGTGAAGGGAGGGGTTTTTTTAACCTGGTGTAGGTTGTTGTCTTACTATGGGGCCAAATCTCATGCCTTAAAGTCTGAGACAGACTCTTTTGCTTTAACAAGCTAACTGACACCTTCAGCTAAAGGATATATCCTGCCTTCAGTCTATGATGCTGCAACGTTTGTGCAGGTCCAGCAAACTTCTGGCAACCTTCTCATCCCTGTGACTTCTTGTACCAAATTCAGACTTCTGATTAAAGCGAGGCAGTACTCTTGCAATGCTGATTTAAAATAAAGCCTTTAAAAATCGATTGGAGAAAAAAAAATTCTTTGGACTGCTGCCTGTGATGGAGGGTTGCTCAGCGCTTCACAGCAGCCAGCAGCGTGCAGGGAGGGAACATGGATTGTGCTGGGGTGGCTGCAACACACAGCCGTCCCCTTTCCCTCGCCTCCCCTCCCCCGGCTTTTATTAAAAAGAAGAGCGACTGGACCAAAGCTGATGGCATATTTACCTTCATGAGTTTTAAAAAAAGTTAATTACTGCTTGGAGCAAGTTGGTATGGCTGTCCTGAGCTGTCTTTTATTAGTAGTCGCCTTCATTAATTTCCCTCGCTGGATTTGCTGCTAATAGCTGCTTGGTCCTGGGCAGCACAAAGCAGCATCTGTGCCATTGAGCAGAAAAGCGGGAGTCAAGCAAAGGGGGGTAGGGGTGGTGNAACCTCTATTAATGTGATGGCCTGCTCGGAGGGGACGGCAGCCCCGGTAGCCGGCATGGAGGGGAAGGCCATTTGGGCTTCTCTTGGCTGTTACCGAGGGAGTTAAGGCACCCGCTGCCAGCTGGGGTTACCCTGCCCTTCACTGGCTGAGCTGCCTGGGCACCCCTGGGTGCTGGCTGTGCCGCCCTTGCATCCCCCCTTGATGGAGAGGGGAAGCGGGATGCTGGACCTGCCTCTGCGGACCTGTGCCCCCGCCTTGGTGCTGCAGGTGTTCCAGTCCTGCGGCACAGACTGCTTCGAGTGGAGGCGTTAGGCAGGATCTAGCAATAAGCGAATCATTAATAACTTGGTATCTTTTGATGAAGGATACGCTCCATCTTAAAAGGAGCTTGGCAGAGAAGTTTTCTGATTAAAGAATGGGTTTAAGTTCTATTTGGAGGGTTGCCGAGGGCAGGCTGTGGCGGGGGCTAGAGGCACCACGGGCTCACACGAGCCGGGGCATTGGGCGGCTGCGGAGGCTGACAGCCCCATCTGCTCCCACCCTGCAGAGGGACATGGGAGATGATTTCATCCAAATGGAAAAAAGGACGGTGGTGTGTGCCATTCCCGGGAGAGGGGTGAGAGCAGCACGCTGCTGCCGCGGGGCTGTCCCCAGGCTGCTGGCTTCCCTGCAGGGCTGGGGAAGGCACCTGGGTGCCGGTGCAGGGACCTCCCTCCAAGGCGGCAGGTGACAGTGGCAGTTATCAGCCGATACTTCGCTGCAAATATCCCCATCCTGGTTATTTCAAGGGAGCAGCGGTTACAACAGCACATCACACCATCTGTAAAAAGTGTGCTTTTCTAGGCATGCAATGCCTAGAAATACAGCTGTGTGTGCTTGGGTCCCCTTCCCCTGGGGGCTCCCCCTGCATCGGCGGGGGCCCCCCACGGCTCTGCCGGCCAGGGAGCAGCATGGACTGGGAAAATTCCCATGCTGGGTGCCAGTCCTGTGCCTGGAAGAGCAATCTCACCCCTACTACCGAGTCATACAGTGGAAAGGAGATCGCTGAGGAGGCTGGTGCTGCTGCATTCAGCAGTGGCGCTGAATTTTGCAAAGCAGAAGAGATTTGGCAGTGCAGGCTGCCTTTCTGAGCTTGCTCACGTGAAGCTTTCCCCTCAGTACCCATGAATAGCTCTTTCTGGTAAAGGACTGATGCCTAAATTCAGCAGCTGGGCTCTCAGGGCAGCTGATGCTGGGTTTATGGCAGCAGGGACGTGCTGCCTCGCGTGCAGGGGCTGCCTCACAGCTGGAGGGGTCACCCTGTGCCTGCTCTCCGCTGGCCTTAACGGCCCAGGATGCTGCTGACTCAGAGGGAGAGGGACAGAGGCAAGCCTGGCTCAGCCTTCTGTTGTTGGAATAACCGACACCGCATCTTTTGTAAGAGAAGTTCCCCAAAGTGCTTCATAGTGACGTTGGGTATTGGCAAAAGAGTGAGAAAATCATTCTGCCTGTGGTTAATAGGCTTTGGTTGCATCAACTTGTTCGCTCTTGATATCAAATTTAGTAACTTTTATCCATGAGTACATGACACACAGCAAGCGAGACCTCTGCCTTTCACCCGGATACCTGCGGAAAGGTACGTGGGCAAAACCTCTTTAACCAAATACCCTCCCTGAAGGACAGGAAAGTGTGTCATCACCTTGTCAAGAGCAGGACGTTTTTGTGCCTGACTTACTGTAGCACTTACATTGGGTGTAAACTCAAGTCCTTCAGCTGGCTGCTTTAGCTGAGGGGAGGAAACGTTTCTTCAGGCTTTATGTCCCCACAGTTAATAATAATATTTCACCGTACCAGCAGAACACAGTTTCGCTCATTTTGTAGAGACCACAAGGTGACTGGCTCTTAATGGTCATATCAAGCTCTTACATTAGACTTCAGAGTGTGTTATAATTAATCAAGCCCAAAAAGCACCCTTGGTGGCAAGTTACTTAATATAATCCAGTGAATTTCTAAAAAAAAAAAAAAAAAAAAAAAAAGTATTTCCTAAGTTTTGGTCAGTTCAGATGACTTTCTTCTGAAACCAGAGGAAACAGCAGAACAGCAATTTTTTCGGTCAGTGGCTCTAAGATGAAACTTCCAGCCAAAATATTAAATGCTCCATCATCAGTCTGAGTCAACTCTTTATTTCCCCCAATAATCACCTATTTATACCACAAATATGAACCAATAATTTAAGTTCTGTGTGTTTTGGGCCATGTATGTGTCTGAGTTCTTCAGGCGATGAGGTTATAGAGGACATTAATCCAGGATTTCCAGTATCCAAGCCCTGGATGAAGACAGTGCCTGCATTTGTGAAGGACAGATACCTCTGAATTTGTGCCCAAGCCTGTAAAGAGTAAGACCAGTAGAAACTGCAGGGTAAAATACGATGATATCTATTTTAACAGGGAACTGGACAAGCTGATACTTGGTACTAACTTTTAACTGTGAGTAGCCATAACTTTGGCACAGATGGTAAAATGCATGCTACAAACCAACAAAAGAAATCAGCTGCTAAATGCAAATATTAGGAAGAAATCAAAATATTAACATTTCCCACAGATCAATTTATTCAGGACCATATCTAAATATGTTTTTTTTTTTCTTTCTTTGAACAAGAGGCATAAGCTGGAAAAGGTATTACTTTTCAAGGGTCTCGAAACTGCATGTGCTATTACAGCAGACATCGTGGGGCCGGCTGTTGGCAGCATATTAGGACATTTTTTTCTGCAGAGATTGTCCGGGAGGTTTTGTTTTGCTTTTAATTGTCTCTATAGAGAAGGGAAAGCCTCTGCAGAGAGGCTTTAACACAGCATCGCTGCTGCCTATTAATTCCCGAGATCCTGCTAACTAGCTTTGTTTCCTCTTTAGAGCTCGGCGCTCTCTTTTGCCGAAGCACGAAGCTATGTATGCACAGCGTTTGTCACTTGGTTAAAGCCAGCATTTCCCTACTGCTGCAGACAAGGCCATCCTTTATTGGCTGCAGAACAAGATAACGGACTTAATCTTCCCAGTAACACGTGAGTTTTCATGTATCACTTTAATCTGCAAAACACTGGGGCCGAGTGTACCGTCACATGCCGATTTTACTTTTCTATGAGCAAGTGACTCCCCGGCTCAATGATGGATTGTTTGCTCGCTTTTAACAACAGTCAAGATGGTGAATGCCCCGGGGTGATAGACAGTGTGCAATGGGAACGGCAGCAAATCTGATGGCCCAGTTCAAGTTCACCTGACAAAGCTGAAGCAGTCTGCAAGCAGCATTCGAGAAAGGATTATTCACACTAGCATTATATTTTTGAATGCATTTTTCTTCCTGCGCAGCTGCCCAGCTCCCCAACACTGAAGGTTTATGCACCATAATAAAGAGATTTAATTTTTTTTTTCTTCTCTTGCTTCTCCCTCTTTACACCTAGTTCTAATCGGTCAGTGCAGTGGTAGGGCATCTTTCCAAACAACTCAGCACAAACATCACCTAGAAAACAATAGCATTGCTAAAAAGTGGGAATAAAAGCCTAAAAATCTCTGCTGGCTGCAGAAACAAAAGCAGATGGTTTTGTTAAAGCTAACTCTCTGTTGGGGAACCATCTTTTTGTGGAAGTTTGATGCTGTGTTCCCTTTCTCATCAGGAAAATCTCCCCAAAGAAACGATCCCAGCCTTTGAGCTCAGGGGCAGTGGGACATCAAGGCTTTGGAGGAGAAGAGGAGAATTTGAAATGAAGGCAGCTTTTCACTGCTGATGGAGTGGGAAAGCTACCTACCATTTTTCAAATGAAGAGCCTGTCGTGGTTTAACCCCAGCCAGCAACTAAGCACCACGCAGCCACTCACCCACTCCCCCCCCCACACCCAGTGGGATGGGGGAGAAAATCGGGAAAAGAACTAAAACTGGTGGGTTGAGATAAGAATGGTTTAATAGAACAGAAAAAGAAGAAACTAATAATGATAATGATGACACTAATGAAATGACAACAGTAATAATAAAAGGGTTGGAATATACAAGTGATGCACAATGCAATTGCTCACCACCCGCCGACCGATGCACCCGGAAGTCCCCCAGCGGCGATGTGCCCGCCGCAGTTCCTAAAACGTCATATGGTATGGAATACTCTGTTGGTCACTTTGGGTCAGCTGCCCTGACTGTGTTCCCTCCCAGCTTCTTGTGCCCCTGCAGCTTTCTTGCTGGCTGGGCATCAAAGGCTGAAAAACCTTGACTTTAGACTGAACATTACTCAGCAACAACTGAAAACATCAGTGCGTTATCAACATTCTTCTCATACCTAGCTCAAA
The DNA here is from genome assembly GCA_013401275.1 of Pandion haliaetus. Classification (NCBI taxonomy): domain Eukaryota; kingdom Metazoa; phylum Chordata; class Aves; order Accipitriformes; family Pandionidae; genus Pandion; species Pandion haliaetus. The sequence continues at coordinate 11,309 of VYZV01012970.1, forward strand.
AACATAGCACTGTACCAGCTACTAGGAAGACAATTAACTCTATCCCAGCTGAAACCAGGACAGAGCCCCATAATACACACGGGAGTGCACATGCATATGTGCGCGTGCACACATACTCTGGAGGTGCTGGCATGGTCTTGAAAGAGTAAAATCTAGGTTTCATCATAGGTTCTTTTGGCTGGAGAGGCAGCAACAAACGTTAGCTCCAGTCCTGCATGTTATTCCAGTTGTTGAGTGGAATAGGTGTAACTGTTGCTTGAACTTTCCCAGAAGTAGATTTTCTGCCTGCCAGTTAGGCTAGTAACACCAGGAAAGATGTGCTGGAAGAATATAAGATCACTTTCCTTCTCCTGTGGAATAGAAAATCAGCTGCAACCTGTCGATGCAAAGATACGCCCTCTGCTTTTAATCAAAATCTGTAATGCATCCCTGACAGAGGCTGAAACAAGCATCCTCCTGGAAGCCCACGCTGGTTAATCACCCACTGGAAATGAAGGCTGAAGCCCAGTCATCCTGGCCAGGTAACTCATTAAAGGTCTGTCCACAGTAGATGTAAAATGGACAGCTGAATTTTTTTCAGACTAAAATACATTAGTCAGCCTACTTGATTTGAAAATGCTTCTTTCGTCATAGCCTGAATTTGGGTAATATTGCCAATAGTTTTTTGTTTTGTTTTGTTTCAACCAGACACTCCAGTTGGCTTAATTCAACATTGAAGGAGCACAGCATTTTGTGTGAGGAGCTTCCATCCCCTCTTTTTTATGGCTGTTTTCTTTACAGTGCATGTATACATTATCTGATCATGCCAGCAGGTTTGACTCTTTTCAGCTAACCAGCCTGTGCAGGGGGAAAAAAAAAAAAAAAAAAAAAAANCAGCTAGAATTCACAAAGCTGTGAGGGCACTGCTTTCCTCTACATGCTTCTGAAATTTGCTGTGACATAATAACTCTAGCAGTTGGGTCTCTTGGAGGTGGGTGAGCGCTTATCAATATGTGAATTGCTGTAGGTATCCAAGGAGGTCACATGAATTAATTGCAAGCTTTAGTTTAAAAAAATCCAAACAACAACAAAAAAAACCCACAAAAGATTGTTTCATAAAAAGTAAAAGACTGCAGCTGTCTCCAACCCAGGCAGGCACTACTGAAGCATGTGGCCAGCATACATGCCACGGGCTGTTCAGTCCTGGTGTTAAAAATCAGGAGCTCTCTGAATATGCTCAATAATAACCACAAACAATAACAAAAATACTGCTGAAATGTTGGAGTTAAAGACCTAAGTTGAAGCTGTTTGCACGTGTGATAGTAAAGTGTGTTCCTAGCACTGGCGGAGTTGTCAAGAAAACCCCCCATCATGTAGGCACCAGTTTAGTCTTTGTCTGTACAAGTGGAGTGGGGTGGGAGGATCAGGGTCTAGGTGTGGGCTGTTGGTAGAGGCAGGGTGTAAATGTATCACTTAAGTATTATCAGACATCTGTTTTACTTTCATAAATGTATTTTCTGGGATGTGCCCGAAAAGCAGCAGGTTGGAAGCTCTGCGGGCTGTACCTCCACCAGCACTGAGGCACAACCCATTGGATGTGTCATCCTTGCTACTGGCAGCAAATTGCAAGTCTTCTTCTGTCTGCTTCTGTCGGGGACTCAGCTGAGAAAGGTGCCTTTCATTCCCCAATACCTTCCACCTCACAGCTCTGTGAAGCTGATGACAGAGGCTCAAAGGGAGGGTGTGCTTTGCCTCCTAGTTGGAACCAAAACTAGCACTGAGGCTGCTTACTCTGTGCTTATCAGATGCTGGACTCCCCCCAGAACTGCTCCTTTGTACAAGCAGCTACACTCACGTCCCGTGAGATTATCTGTGGGAATTAGTTACGGAATTGGCCACCAAATCTGCGGTGCTCACAGTTTCATTACAGGCAGAAGAGATATGCAGTCCTTAAGTGAGAACTGTTCTTCTCTTGGGAAAGTCTTCTGAGAGTTTGTTAAATGTAGCAGTCCTCAATTATTCATGTAAAGCAAATCTTCGTTCAAGAACACTATTTCTTCCTTGCAAAGCTTTATTGGCTGTTACAGGCAAAACTGTATTTCCATCTGTTTAGATGTTGTGTGGTCACATATGCACATACACACCTCTGAAAGAAACTTTGTTATTTTTTAAGCAAACCAAAACATTACCATTTGTTCCCTGAAGCATTTATACAAGTTCTTGAAAATTTTACAGATGGCTGAAATAAAACTCTCTGCTTCTGTCTCACTATTTCATATTCCATTTCTAAAGAGCAGATGGTGCCCATTGCCCTTACTGTGTCTGAATGGATTAGAAGTTTATATAGTCTTGTAGTCCACCTTTAGCTGAATTTGGGAGGCTGTTTTCTTACTCTTCTTATGTTCTTCTGTTAATTCTTACAGATGGCTGTAACAACAGGAGGTTCAGACGGTACACAAGATGGTAACATGGTATTACCAGCCTGGATGCAAAGACCAGAACTTGCCAAACTCATGCAGGTAATGACTGACCCGACTCACATGGGTATTGTTTCAGCAGCTCAGTGGTTCTCACAAAGACAATATGCTCCTAAAGGTGTGTAGGATAAAATTACTGTCCAGCTTATGGGTCATTCTTTGTGTGACTGGCTTGTGCAAGTCTACATTGGCAGCTCTACTGAGGGTCTTGTTAAAGAAAGGCAGCGACAGATATCATTGCACTCCACATGTTGATTATTAAAAAAGTAATAAATTCCTTTCTTACCAAAGTTGGCATGTGAAACATCTTTGCTATTAAGAGAATGAATCTGGGGGTCTGTGAGGTAGATGAGGCCTTTCCCGTTACCTGTCACCCAACCTGTGGAAGAAAAGATACATCTTGCTATCGAACATCACAGCCTTTGTATTATCATATTCAGGACTGTCTGGTTGGCATAGCCCATGCTCTGTTAATGCCCCTTCAGTGATGCCTAGTTTGCAAGTATGTCAGCAAAAGCAGACCCCTAAGAGGTACATAATGAATATTTAATGAAATTAATATCCCAGAGATACCTGTATGCTAAAGTTTGAGTCTGAAAGGTTTTATCCTTGGCTCTTAACCAAAGAGCTCAATTCTCCATTAGCTGAATAGGGGACCTTTTTTCAGGCTTGCCAATTTTAGGCAGGAGGAAGCGTGACAAAACCCACTCCCTCTTTTAGTGATTCTCCTTTAGATGGTTCCACAAGACACATCCTTGCAGACTGGCTTTAGTCTAATTGCATACAGGGCACTCCATGGCATGAAGCTGTGGCACAACCTGGGAGTATGTGGCTTATGTGTGCTTGCTGTGATGCAATGGAGAACAAGAGCACTGCTCAAGGCAAAAACATACCTGCACATACCTCCCTCACTTTACGTCATTTAGAGGCAGTACGCCCTTTATATAGCATATTCTGCAACATGAGAGAACACACAAGAAATGAAGTTCACTCTAATACAAACCTTGCAGATCAACAACAACATCTGTTCCATTGGAGAACTCATAGGAGAAATGGCCATAAGCCAGACCATACTCTGTGGCTTTGTACTCATTCTTCACTACCTTCGTGTTATTGGACAGCTTCACAAACTCCCCAAGAATGTAGGGCTCCACACTCACACATCCTTTTATAGTTCTGTCTTCCAGTATCTGAAAAGCGAGTGTTAATGACAGTCATGCAAGCAGAAATGTGAAAGCAAGGATGCTAAAGCTCCTCTAACTGAAGTCTTGTTTTTTCCTCCTAGAACTTTCCATCATAAGATGGATGGAAAGAGTCTCTATGTTAACCCACCACTGATTCAAAACACAGGCTGTTTAGGTGAGGAGCTCACATTTAACTAGAACGAAGCATGGAACAAGATCCAACACAAAGTCAGCCTGACAGGCCAAACTCCATGAGCAATGAAATCTACAACTGTCTAGTTTGTCCAGCAAATAGGAAGCTTCTTTCAGGAGACTATGTCTAAAGAATAAGCTAGAAAGCTAGAAAAGATTTGGCTAAACCTGCACCTGGTCCTTCTTCAGTGTGTAAATAACCAGTGGGAGGTTTTGAGAGTTGTTTTGGTCATTTCTATGTTCAGAGACTTGTAAGTACTCATGCCAGACTCTCATTAGGTCTTATTAGCGAGGGGCATAGAGCCAGATCTAGTGCCAGAATGGCTAACAGAAATAGTAATATGCATAGCATGCTATCATATACCTACTCATAACAAAAAAGTTAATTCAGCTCTGTACCATAGAGGGTAGCTCTCCATATTTGAAACACAAGTCAAATTGAAAGTTAAGCATACAAATAAAGAAAAGATCCTTTACTTTCCTGCTGGGGGCTGGATGATAGCTTTAACCCCTGTGCCAGGTCACCCGTATGTGGCTTCTGCCTTTAACGATCAGGCTGGGTGCTGGCACAGCAGGGCCATTTGTCTCATGGCTTTGCACATTGTCCTCACAACCATTGTGCAGAACAAAGAGGGTAGAAGCAAGAGCTGTCCTGGCTACAGTTATGTGAAACACATAAGGCCAGTATGATCTGTGTGTTAAGACTTGAGGGCATGTCTAATGCAGCTTCCTCAGACTCCATGTGTTTGGAACTGAGTGGGCAAACAAGCACCTCCCATGATCAGAAGCTGCTGTTGCTTTGGTTGAGTTGTGGGTGGTTTTGTTTTTTAAAAAGACTAACCCCCAAGTGCTTTTTCTTGAAACTTTTAGCTTCAAGCTCCTTTTTTTTTCAACCCGCTTAAGAGACAGAGTTGTTCTGGTGACTTTGCTGGCCCTTCCTCCCAGGTTCTCTCATATAACTCCACATCCCAGCCAGTTCTCAGCCACTTGGTTCTTGTGGCTCTCAGAAGGCCATCTCTGAGGCTGGACCACTGGGATAGAGGGACAGAAATGTGCCTCATTGAGAGGTGGCTGATGGATCCGTGGCCTCGCTGAAGCTCATGGCCCTGCCAATTCCACCAGCCTTTCTTCACCTGTCCACGTACGCTCGGCTGCAGGGAAGGCACAGGCATTTCCTTCTCATGACTGAGTACGGCCCACACAGGTGGAGAGATAGATACTGGTTGTGCTATCAGGGACAAGCAGAAAAGGAGCAGGCTGAAAGGCATTGGATCAGAGGTGAGGTTGTGTCAACAAGTTAATTGAACCGTGGTTTAAGGGTGTCTGTGGTTTAAAGGTGTCCTATTCTATGCTAAGGGGTTGTTATTCAGGAAAATAACTTTTTGTGATAGCCATTTAAAGGATGACTGAGCTGCCAGTGTGATATGGCCATGAAAAATGCAGGTCTTACTAAGGGTAAGGATTCCTATTGCGTCTGCAAAAGGCTTGGAGGGGCCTCAGGGGAGCACTATACAGTTCAGATCAACGGTATTTAAGAAATCGGAAATCAAAGTAGAGCAGGCTCTGGGCTTCACAGGTGAACAGGGGAAGAGAGACCTGTATCTTGAGGTGACACTAAAACAAGCTTGGCTTCCCCAGCCTAGAGAACAGAGGCTATGAGGGGATGTTTTTGCTACTCTTTCCTTAAGTCCAGGCCTCAAAGAAGTTGTGAGAAAGACAATAAATATAAATTGACTAATTTTAGGTTAGAAAATAGCAGAAAGTTTCCAGACATCAAGAAAGCAGCTCTAGAATGATTTCTTACTGGAAGCAATGAAGGTTAAAACACAAAACACAACACAGCTGCTTTTAAGATAGGGCTTAATGAGTATAAAAAGGGATTATGCAGTGTTGTTGCCTGTGATATCAGGGCACTGGACCTGATGAGTCACAAGGAGGTCCTTTACCGTCCTGTGTTCCTGAAATTCAGCATCGTGCAGAAAAAGCCTCAAAGTTGTCCTGCAGCAAATCAACTTGCCTGCAAGAACCTCACCTGCTGGGTTCTAGTGAGGTTTAGACGTTTTTGTGGTGCTCGAAATGGGTCACTTTGCTGTTCAGATTTCATAACTACACCTGAAAACAGATGTTCACATACTGTTAGATGATATAAAAGGCTGGGTAACTCCTGGGCTTCATTTACAAGTGAGTTTCTGACTTCTAGCAGTACATGGCATCTTTTCTGCCAGTGCACCCACAAACTTGTAGCTCCACAGGTAGGTGTATTCTGTCCTGAAATGTGCAAATGCAGCTACCTGATAAGATCATATGAATGATAGCATGTCATCTAGAGGTGGCCTAACTGCTAGCATTTTAAAATCAAAGTTGACTTAAGATACTCTTCCTATCAATTCCTTTGTATTGCTTAGAAGGCAGTTCTTACCAGGAGTACTGCAGATGGGATATAAAAGATTTGGGTAGGGACCTTTTGCTCATACAGCCTTTTGTTGAATTCTGTCACATAGTACTGGGCAGTCATTTGCCGTTCCACATCACTGAAATGATGAAGAAGTCCTTTTTCTTCTTTATATTCTTTCCCAACATACCTAAACAAGAAGAGAAGTGTTTGGTGTAGTCAGATTTGCAGCAGACTGCACTTGGGAAGCCCTACTTGTGCTACAGAAACATCACTACAAAGCAGAGCTTGGCTGTTCAGAAGCAAAGCCAGCTGTTGGTGCTGCACTTAAAATGGCAGTGATTAAAGTTGGGGTTTTTTTCTTTTATAGCTCTTCCAGGCATAAAATGCTGTACTGATCAATCAAATCCTAGGATGGGGGTTTCATAACACCACAATGTTTAAAGCCAACTCTTCTTGACTCTGAAGGGAAACCCGACTCAGAGGTACTTAAAATACTGTTCTTAACCCATAATAATTCATAAGCTACTTCAAATAATAATCCAAAATCTGCAACTAGCAGTTAGCAGAGTTCTCCTGGTGCAGAGGCCTTTATGAGCCAAATAGGTGATTTTAATCCTGCTTTCAGAGCAGATGCATCCAATGCATAAACCTGCCACTAAAATTAGAGAAAAGCAACTGCAACACCTTTCATCCTATAGGTATTGTGATCTATCTATCTATCTATCTATATTGCTAATTCTCTAATGCAAAGCTAGAAGTCAAATAAAAAGGAAGCAACATTTAAGCTCCTATGAAACTATCCCAGCACAGACAAAGGTGAAATCAGGCCTAAGAGCTGTCATGAGCAAATGAACACTAACGTGGCTGTTAGAAGACAACAGTGAAGTAGCTTTTTCTTCCCAGAAATTGAGAAGTCGAGAGTTACATGGGGTGATGGGAAAGATTGCCAAAATGCCCATGAGATTTGGGAAAGCCATAAAACATTCTTGGTAGAGAATATCAGTCAAAATCTAACCAAATGTAAACTAGGCTGAAACAGACTAAAGAAACAATCTTGTCCCACTGTGACTATGATTTCTGTAGTTTTCCAAGTAAAAACTTGTACTGTCTTCTGAGAATGCTTGATAAAAGCTACCATCTAACAAGGCACTGGACTAGCTGAATCATAGGTGTAAGACTAATCTTACCAGACAGTTTTCATTCATGTTTACACAGAAGTAGCACTGACAAATATTTTGGTTTAGAAATTGGTTTGGTCAATACCTTCCCAGGCTTTCTTCTTGGTGCAGGAAGTGTATCCAAAATGCACTTCTCTGTTTGCCTTCCTTTGCCACGTTCAGGTAGTCCCCAATGAATACAGCCGTTTCTTGGCCTGTCCAGAGGCCTGATTTCTTTGAGTATTTTAAAAGAAGAGCAGCTACAAAAACAAAACACCACAAGTAGAATGGACAATTCCACAGGACTGCTCTAAGCCTGTGCTGAGGGATGAGATAACCAGCACCCACGAGATAAGATATCCAGGCTTCTCTGAAAGCAAAGTATGGGGCTATAAAACACATGCTAAGAGGTATCTAGATGCAGAGTTGGATATTTTACATTAAGGACAAAAAAATGCTAAACAGGCTTGTGACATACAAGATGGGATGAGCCCTAAGTGGGTTTTACTTAATGAGCTCAATGAAGCAGCCTATAGTGGTGTTGCTCCTAGCTTCCGTATTTCTAAGTATATTGATCAAGTGTCTGCATATTAAGGTATGGCTGTTATTTATGATTAACTTAATAATCATTATCTTAAATACACAGTTTGCAGGGATGAAATGTGGAATCTAAATGGGCGACAAAACCGGAGACTCAAGTAATGGGGTAGAAAGGTCTTGATGAACCAGCACAGGGAGTTCAAGCAGCCGAAGTTACCTCTTGCATGAAAGGATTGAAGTAGGAGGGACTGAGTGGGCATGGAGATGGACCCCATTTCCATGAAGCTGTGACCGATGTGCAAATGGGTACAAAGGAATAGAAGAAAATGGTTCAAGGGAGTGCTCTGCCATTGTTAAAATTCTTATACAACAACTCATAAAACAACAAAAAATTACGTCCTAATAAATGATGACTAAAACATTGTGTTAAAAAGCCTGAGTCAAGACTGTTCTCTGTGGGAGTACCTGTTGCTGCATGAAAATGCCCATTGCTGTGTAGAAACTTACTGTATGCATTATGAAGCTGTTTAGACTTAAAAATTCCAGTAGGCATCAGTCTCTGGACAAGCCAATTATGTTCTACCCCTGCCAGAAGCTGCATGTAATCATCGTTCCTCAGAAATCGAGCATCAAGGATTTCTTCCTTTGTTCTCCCAGGCATGAAGACAAAACCACTTCCCCTTGGGTTCTGAAATGGACCTTCAGGGGAACTCTTGGGCATCTCTGCCAATTTGTACCATGAACTCAGAGATGAACTGGATTGTCTCTTGCTGCTCACCACGCCCTGAGACTTTTCTTCATCTTCTTCAGTAGTGGCACAGTCAAAGTGCTTGGTTGTGGATATCTTTCCACCAGGGGGCAAAGCTGTTGGTGCACTGGGAGTTGACTGATGCTTTGGAACAGACAACATAGGACTGTTGTTTACTAAGTCTCCAATACTGATGAAATCAAATTCGGTGTCATCTGCTGTTTCTGCTTGGGGGTCAACTTCAGGCACTTTGAGAGATCTGTTTCCCACCACAGCAGATTTCCTCAGACGGTCACGCACAGAGCTGCTGGTCATTTTTGGCTCGATGGTTGTTGATAGTACAGAAGCACCCCCATTTGTGGGGGGACGTGCCTCAAAGGAGGGATCCTCTGTGCTATCTGCAGTTTCTCCTGGGTGGACCCACGCAACCTGGCTCCGGGGCCGGGTCGCAGGGGGGCCACTGCGGCCTTCCCTGACGCTGTCCTTGGTCCTGCAGCCCAGCTCCACCCTGGAGGAAGACTTCTCCTCCTCCTCCAGCCTGGCAGGAACAGAATAAGGGGTGGAGAAGGAAGGAACCACGTTGTTCACCTCCTCTACTTTCTTTTCTGAAAAGCTCTTTCCACAGTGTCTTCCCTCCTGCAGCTCTTCTCTGCAAAGAGACACCTTCTCTATCAGCCTCCCAGCTAGAGGTGTATCTACCTCTAAGGAAGGCTGAGGAGATCTCCAACCACTACATCGAGGCTCTCGAGGAGAAGGATGCCAGGCTCTGGGAGGCAATGAGTGCAAGTATGCAGCTCGACCATTTTCATCAGATTCTGTTGTGCAACACTGCTCCTCCGCTGAGCCCTTTTCCTGCTGCTGCCCTTCCCTGGAAGACCCTTTGCTGCTATCACAGTTTAGTTCCTCCCAGCTGGAAGAGTAACTTGATTTTGACAGCTTGCACCAAGAGCTGTCTGAAGTAGTGGTTTGAATCCTGTTTTGCCATCTGCTGAAAACTCTGTTTTCATCATTTGTTTCTGTTTCTAATGGCTCAATCTCTTCTTTGAAGGAAATTTTCATCACATCACAGCCAACGTATTTATTTCCCTGGCTGCTGAGTCTCTCTGAGATACTTCCTGCTTTTGGTGAAGTCAGCATTTTCACAGCGCCTTTCCTCTGGTACACTATTTCTTCAGTAGTACACACAGTGTCTATGTTTTTGGTTTCTGTTCTTAAGGTTGTGATACAAGCTCCCACTTGGGTTTCTCCTGGTGTGGTTTTAGGAATCCTGCAAGTATTTTCAAACACTTCACACACTGACAGATGATGCTGAGAATGCATGGCAAGGATTTTCTCAAAGTTGGCCTCCCCTTGTAGGATAGGTTTTTCCACTGTGCCTTTATAACTGTCTGGAACATAAGACCTGGCATCAGAATTAGGGAAGCTTTCCACTTGCAGGCACTTCTTCACGGATGTGATAAGAGACATGATCTCTTTGGCAAGCATTCCTTTCTCCTCCTCTTCTGTAAACAAAGTGCTGTATGAATGCAGTTTTCCCATGGCTTCTCTACATAGTTGACTCACCTCACGGAGTTTCTCACTCTCCCCATAGAGCCATTGATGCACAGTTGTGAGGCAGAAAGCGGCTTTAATAAAACTGTGGAGCTCCTGCTTGCTGGTGACAGTACTCTTATCGTTCTTGGTGAGGAGGCCAATCTCAAAGGATTCTTTGGCTTCAGACAAGTAGAACTTTCTCTTTTCTGGGGGACAGTCCTTGGAGTGACTATAGGACAGCAAACACACCCCACGGATGTTCTGGGAGGGGATGAAAGAGGAGTGAAGGAATTAAAAACCTGGACCTCTGCCAGAGATAAATAAAGGGAGGAAAAGATACGTTTCTTTCCCTTATACAATTGGAAGCAAACGTTGGCTCTAACTGCCTGCTGCTTTGTTTCCTGGAGGAAATAATCTTGCTCTTTTTCCTTTGAAATATAGCTGTAGTTAAAGGAGAAGCAGCATTCCCAGATGGGCTTGAAAGCCTGTCCTTGCTCTGTGGATAGATACTGCTTTCCACCCATCTGCTTAGCTTCTGATTGGAGTTCAGAGCAACATATAGCATCATACCCACAACACAGACACAATATGCTGTATGATGCAATGTTTAAAAGCCAGATTAGAGCCAAATTTAATAGCCTGGACTCTTCAAATAACACTTTCAGAATGAAGACTAATACTTACCACGGCTGTGAGGACAAACAGCGGGGTGTACTGGCTGTAGGCTGCTGCTAGTTTGCAGGCCTCAGCAGCTGATAATAAGCGATGACTGAACTCTCGGAGAAGGATCTAGTGAAACAAAAAAAACCAAGAGAGAAAACCTCATTTCAAAGGCTTTCTTTTCAAAGAGATGGGTCTACCCGTTAAATTGAAGCAAAGCATCTTGGGATTTATTTCTTGTTTGTTGTAGGTTCCCTGAGCTCTCTGAGACCTTTGAATCTTGACAGAGTGGGACATCGTATCTTAAAGAACAACAACCAGGTCTGTTTCTACAGGAGACTTTTTGCTCAGGTTTACCATCGATGTGTCACCTTTTGACCCTATAAATATTCTACATATTACACAGACACAGACATACACACTCTGTAAATACTCTTAATGTTTTCCTTTTCCTGAAGCAAGGCATTCTTCCATCTAGATGCTAATGAACATTTTCATCAGGAGCAATGGAAGTTTCTTCATCCCTCTCAGCACAGGAGAGAAACAGGAGGAAGAACAAGGTGTGGGTGAATTTGGGAGAACAACATACAGTCCATCTGAAGAATCCACATACACAAATATGAAACCAAGTCTTACCAGGTCAATCTCAGCATTGGTTTTAAAACGTATGTAATCCTTCTCATTCATGGAAGCAAAGATGTCTGCCATAATACCCAAGGAAGTAGCAATTCCCTGAAAGAGAAATCAAAAATTATTGTAGTGTTTTTCTCCTTGTATTTTGAATTTTACTGCCCACAATAAAATAGGTTTTGTGTAGAACATAGGGGGAAAAAAACAAATCAAACAAACAAGATCCAAAGAGAAGCACTGCTAAGAAATTCAGAGACGTCTAGTAGGGTTTTATTAATTTTAACTTGCAGAAAGTGTAGGCTGGTGGATACATATGAGTTTCCATGAGTGGCAGCTATCCCTATTACCAGTAACTCTAGGTTTCAACTTAAACAGCATTGCATTTTCCTTAGCATTGCATTTTCCCAAGGTGCTATTTGTGACAATGAAAGTGAAGTCTTGTGATATCACCAAAAGCTGCATTAAGACCTTGGCTAATCATATCTGAAATTAGACTCAATCTGTTTTACTGTTGTTTTTCAGAAAAGACCACAGAAAACCGAAAATTATGTTTAAGAACTGGCCACTTGATCCCAGTCTTTCTAAAAAATCTGGGATGAAGGTTTCTACAGAGATGATAGATGTAATAAATGCTCATCACACATAGCCCAAGAAAACAAGCATCTTTTTTAACACACTTCCCTAGCTTATTGCACAGTTTAAAAAACAAATAAACAGAGTTGGACAAAAGTCAAGAGTTCTTGGTGTTGATATAATTGGTTTTCTTCTGGTAATTTGTAATTGGTTCTACAGAATCAATTAGAAAATAAGACATGAACATGTAACAGATAGATCTATGAACTTGTTAATTGTGTCTCTCTCTGGAATATTTGATCTATACATGCTAGCTAAGGGTTTGCCCAGCTAAATAGTTAAGAATGCCAGGAATTATCTCGATGCTCTCTGCAAAATTCACTACACATCTTTGCTCCCATGCAAATGTTCTGAGCTTGAGGTCAAGCTTTAAGGTACGGCAGAGGAGAGGGGATGAGGTCTGGTTTTGTGGTATATCTTATGCTGGGGTACAATTACAAAACTTCTTAAAGCATCACCCCAGGACTTACAAGACTTAGGTTCACATTCCTGTTTAGCTACGGACACATGGTGTGACTGTTGCTTCATCTACAGTGGGAAGATTAGCGTGGCCAAGCCTCACAAAGGTGTTAAAGGCAGACATGGTAGCTGTTGCAAGGTGTTCAGATACTGCAGTGCTGGGGAACATCCATCACCCACAACAGATAGCATAGTGCAGTTCAGCAAATAGACATGCTTGGTTACTAGGAAAAAAAAAATTAGCTTTAGTCCTAATAAATAAATAAAATCTATGGCTGCATTCTGGGATTAGTCTGTCCTTGTCAGAGGCACCTGTGACATCCTAGGTGATGGTTCACTTCAGATGATTCTGCTTAATGAAAACTATTACTTTCCTTCCCCTGCAGGAAAAAAGGTGTCCATAAGTCTGTGTGTGTATGCATGCGGAAACAATGTGCAATACAGACTTTGGCTAGAATATTTGTCCTGCATGTTAACCTTGTCTCAGGTGTGTAATTGAAACATTATTGCTAAAAGACTTTTTTGAAGTAAACAAAAGCTTATCTGGAATGATTATTAGATTGGCAAAGATATCCAGGGTGAAAAGGAAATACTACCTTTTTATCTGGGTGAGGAAGTTTGAAATATCCCACAACTGAAGCCCAAATCAACTCTGCTGCCTCATACCACATCCCTGAAATAAATCAGAAAAATAGTCACTAAGCAGACTACTGCTACAGATGGCTTTCAGTAGTTTATTTTACACCTCCTTGAGTCAGGAGCCCTCAAAACACTATAAAACCATACCACGGCATTTTTTGCTTTGGTGACACTGAACATTTATTAGTTTCCTTTAGCTTTTGGCTGTGCATAAACACACATTTTATGCTAATAAAGGACTTCAGATCAACAGTCATGGAAGATGAAAGGTGACATCAAAAGCATAAAATTAAGCCCTGAATACAGAAGCCCATCATGCTGAAAACTAGGGATTTTCTTGTCTTGAGAGAGGAAATGGCTGTGATATACCTGTGATAAACTACTGCATGTCTTTAGGAACAGCAAATTTGGGAAAAGTGTTAGCAAACATGGAGTAGCACATGGAAAAAGGGAACAACATTTCAGGATGCTCCTCAACTTCCAGTAAGATTAGCAATAAAATGGTAATTTCTAAAATGTCTTTGCTTTGTACATGGCTCTAGGTCCTTGCTGCAAACAGATGTGTGTACAAATCATCTTCTGTGGCTGTGTTATGGGCACCAGGCAGGTGTTCTACACAAGCTAAAACTCTGACATATGCCAAATGTACCATTTTAAAGCTTGACTGCAAAGAAAAAAATATAGGGGAAAATCTTGAGCAGACATTTATAGAAAAAAAGCCTTACCAAGCTTCTGCAGAATCTGTCCTCTGATTTGTAAACAGACTGACTGAACAAGAATCCTATCACTTTCCTTAGCATATCGCCAGTTACCTGCAGAAAGAGTGGAAAAACTCAGTACAGAATGAAAAATGTTGCTGTCATTTTAAGCCTCTGAGGGTAACATAAGTCCCAGTAAATTGCCGGGATTCTCCCCATTGAATTCAGCTGGTTTGAGTCAGGACTTACAGTCAGATAGATGAGAAAGTGACAATGCATTAAGGAATATAAGTAGACAGCTATATGGGTATGTAGCTTGAGTGATAGCTATATAGAGCATAAAAACAATCTAAAAAGTGAAAGGTACCTTTCCTCTGTGAAGTAATAAAAAGTTATTGTGTATCAACATTGTACAGAGTTCCGCTAAAAACCAGTCAAAAGGATTAATATGGAATATCTTTGTTGTCACCACCATATACAGCACAGCAAAATACTTTTAACCATTGACAAAACATGTTTTCTTTTCAGATATCAGTATCTCATGGAGATGAAAACAAAAGTTTTCATGTTAACACAGTACAATTAGTTACACAAAGTTTTTTGTTATCAAATCTATATGGGATTTCACAATAGAATATGAAATAAAATCACTAAGCATTCCTAAGTATTGTGAACATTTCGCTGCGATTCTCAGCACAAAGTATCTGTTCAACAACACATCTTCAATATTGAACAAACAAGTATTATCACTGGATATTATGAAAATAATCTTAAAGAAAAGCATAATCCCAAGAGAGATAAAATGCAGTGTTTTGCATAGCCAGTTCTACTTTAATAGTGATAGCTGGTATTTTGTTAAAAGCCCTCTGCATGAAGGCCCTTCTGGTATGAGAAACTCAGTTTCACATGAAAAACAAACCAACAAAACCCAGAACAGGCTTCTTAATTTTTCTAAGTTTCATGGTGGGAGAGAAACATGAATGTATTGACTAAATAAACATTGAAGGCTAAGAAAATGGAGATCAGATATAAAACCCTAAAATACGTTGTCTCAAAACCATAACTAAATAATAATTATGGATGTCTGTCAAAATTAATGAATTCTTACCATTAGAAATACTACACATCCCTCTAGATCTGAAACAAGCCACATGAACAGCAATATAATCATGTGACAGAAAGGAAAAAAAAGTAATTTCTACAAATATCATCATGCATTAAGGAATGGTCCCATTTTTACAGTTCTGCACATCTATCCAGCAATAGAAGAAACTGCTGTAAGAACCAGGACTCACTCTCTCTTTTTGTTAACCCCAAAAGATACTAAATAATTACACTGCAGTCTGCTACAGGTCTAGAATAAAGTATTCATTTAGTTCATAGGATCAGTGGGAATTTGGAGGATAAGCATTACTCTAACAATCTGGATTTTGCAGGGGTAGGGAATTGTCTTAGTTTTCCAGATCAGTCAATTGCTTGAAATTGGTCCACATTTTAAAGTTCTCTGGGCAAAGAAATTCATAGGAAGGCTGTCAGTCCAGAATATTTTCCCACCCAAGTGAAGATATTCAAAGATGAGTTACGGAAATTTCAAAACAAAGTTGCATTTTCCACATTTTAGCAAAGAACGGTGAAGAAAACAGAAACATGATGTAAGGAGTCATTACTGAGTCAGACTGGCTGTATTTGAAGCTTCTGTGACTGGTAAAATTAGTATCATAAATCCCACCAAAACAGCAACTATGAAACTAGAAAAGAAATACAAACGTACCTGTTGCTCCATTGTCATTAATAAGGCTGCTTAGGATATATTCAGCTTTTAAAAGTTTACCTGATTAAAAAAAAAAAAAAAAAAAANAAAAACATATCATGTGGCATGAAGTGAACAAAAATATTCATCAGTGAAAGCCCCTGCAAATTGTGCTCTTCTTCCCAGCACTGTCAGTGTGTCCACACTTAGACTAAACTTTCCAATTAACTATGAACTGCAGATGCTACCTCATGCTCAGGAATCTCTTTGACACAGGCTATTTCACATATACAACAAATATTGCAGAAAATGTTGATGAGGCAACTATTTCTAGCCAGACACTTGCTTCAGAAAATCTCACCAAGGTGGTGTATGATATTTAACCTGATACATCCTGATACCACCTGCACATAGATTTGTTGCTGTCAACAGTCATAAATGTACATGTGCTACATTCTATAACATGTGGTTGCACAGTAAGATGAAATCATGTATATATCTGTTTTACTTAACACACTATACATTCCTGGAAAAGTGCTTAATCTTAAAATGTGAGAAAGTCTTCCTTGAGTCAAGCTCTGGTATTTCTGTTGAATTTCTGTGCATGCTGTCTACGTTGTACAGTATGGCTTTAGTAAACCAACCGCAACGATAGAACAACAGATACCTCTCCTTTACGGGGGAGGCTAAGGCTGTGCATTGGTTTTAGAGTAAACCCAAGACCCACAGTGTAGGCAGGTGGCTCCAGGCACTCATTTCTCACTCTGCTCCTTCCCATGCCTTGGGCTGCTGCAGGATTCAGAGCAGGGGAGGTGGCAACAAGACTGGGGCAGGCACTAAGCTGCTGCCCACCCCACCAGTTGGGATTCCCTGCTCTTATTTCTCTTCCAGAAGAAAGTAGTCTAGCCTGCTTCCTTCAGCAACAGAGCTGCTGGTTTCTGTCCCAAGGAAATACAGGTTTCGGAAACCCATTTTGGTCTCACTGGGGAGCTCACCAGGAGAGGAAGCTATGGAGGTGCACCTCAAAGCCAGCTGACTTGACATCCCACCACAGAAAGCGTAGCCACAGGCTATGCTGCCTCCCTGTCACTCTCTACCTAGCTTTTAAGAACCATCTTAAGCACAGAACATATAGCCAAAAAATATATAGAAAGGATGCAGCATGCAACACAAAGTGGGGATTCTGCCTTTCAGCCCCCTGTCATATGGCTCAGAGGTTTTGTTGCATGGCTGGAGTCACCCGTGGCAGGCTTGATGGGCTGCAGGAGATGCCTTAAGGTCTAATTTGATCAGCTTGATTCATGCTGAACCCTGCTTTTTGTCTCAACTGTCCAGCTGAATTCAAGAAGGCTGTTCCAGCCAGCGAAGCAGCATATGTGTTGGCTGAACTAGCCCATCAATTGGAGTGTGCCAGTGCCCAGACACCATGGCAATGGGAGCATGAGAAGCCCACAGCCACAAATAAAAATGGCTATGCAGGGAACTTATATTGCAATAAAATATTCCTCAGCTGGGTTTTTTCAGAGCAGGTTTGTCTGGCTTTGTTTTCTTCTCCCCAATGGGACAGTGGGAAGATACATTAAAAATCCTTCAGGTGTTGCCCACGTGATAGGAATGGTGGAATTCATTTTTTTTTTAATCAGTTTATCCTCGAGGGGTTGTAAGCCGCATTGTTCGCATAGTCAAGTGGTCCCACTGAAAAAAAAAAAAGCAGCTGGGACAGTGCAGAGAAAATGCCGGGATTCTAATTTACTTTTTAAAGATCCTTGGTCAGAAGTATAGCAATTCAGATATCCCTGTTTGAAACCAGCAGGGAAGATTTGTTGAGGAACAAAAGCTCCAATTAGTATTTTCCACACCCTTTCACAATTTTCTCTCCTGCTTTTGGCTCTGAAACCCTTTATACCAGCTCCTTTGTGCTAGTGAGAGGAGCTGGGAGGGCTCAAGGGGGCTGGGAGTAGGCTGTGCGTTTGAAAAGATGGCACTGGGGCCGTATAAGCATGTCATCCCCAGCACGGGACAAAGTATCTTCTTCAAAGTCAAGTAGTTCCTAATTGGGCTTGAGCTGAGAAAACGGAGCAGTACCTGTGTTGACGGAGAGGCGAGCCTGGCGGATGAGCACCTGAGGACTGATTG
The DNA here is from genome assembly GCA_013401275.1 of Pandion haliaetus. Classification (NCBI taxonomy): domain Eukaryota; kingdom Metazoa; phylum Chordata; class Aves; order Accipitriformes; family Pandionidae; genus Pandion; species Pandion haliaetus. Next base: position 29,119 of record VYZV01012970.1, read on the forward strand.
GCGTGGTGGGCTGCAGCCTGTGCAGACCCTTGGCAATCTGAAGAAGTTTGCTGGAGGCATCAATCCAATACAGGAACCGGTCAATCAGGAACACAATAGCAGTTGCCGTTAAGCAGTCCTTGACCATGATGGAGGCTTTCAAATAAACCTGAAAAGAACACCAGTGCCATGGGGCAGCCTTGGAGAAACTCACCTTGCAAAGGCTCAGTGAACTGACTACAGCAAATATTCAGCTTTAGCAACCCCCTGCCTAATGGTGCTGCCTAGGTACCATTTCAGAACAGATGGGATATCCTTAGTTATTTGCTGTAAGGTGGCTACACAGTTTTACAGCAAGTGAAGTACTGAACATTATGAGAAGCAAATATTCACTAGCAATTAAATGGCTGTCTCAAAATTTCTACTCACCTTATAATCTTTATGTTCCTAGGCATTTATATAATATATATTTACATAAAAATAAGTCTTTGTGGCAGTGATCAGATAGGATTTATTATAACCTATAACTATGACTATTCCTGATCATATTTTCATTTTTAAGATAGGAAGCTTCCAGCTGTTTTTTTTTTGAGCCATAGATATCAATCCTGATTTTTTTTTGGTCTTTCTAATTGTTGTTTAGTATTTGGAACTGCATAGTCTGGTGGTCTGTTAATGAATTTAAATCATGCCTGACAGATTACTAGCAGTAACAACAACTAGTTTAAAAGGAGGACGTGAGTCTAGAAAGACTGGAAATGGTCCATTGTCCCAGATGGAGCTCAAGCTATCCCCTCCTTTGTACACCACAAACAAGCAAACAGACCAGGAGTCCAATGTTTTTCCTCTGCAGGTCATTTTTAATGACTACTAAGTCTGTGTGAACCCTCTTGGATTCCCACAGCAGTTGAGCCATCACACCATCATGAGGAATCAGCCTGAGCTCCTCAGATAGCTTGCTGTTAAGAGGACAAGAGGCCAGCAAAGACGGCCATGAGGAGGCACACAGCCTCACTGTGGTTGCAGAAGTCCACACGGACCTGGGGACATCTACCAAAAACCGACCCCTTCCCATGGTGGGCAGGGGTTGGTACACCTGCAAGGAGCATGACATCCAGGCAATTCCCTTTTTACAGGTTTGTCGCACAGGATGGCATCCAGTCATTGTTTCACTGGAACGTCTGCCTGAAATACAACTATCGGCTGTAAGGAAAGACCTATCTCTTCAGCTATGGAGCTTCATGGGTACCCTGACCTGTCTGGTCTTCACGGCCGCCAGCTGTTCAGCAGCCTCATGATGCCTACAGAGAGCCCAGCTTCCTGCTGCCCAGCCTGGCTCGAACACCAGGGAGCTGGCAATGGTTGAGTACTGCTTTGCAGTGGGGTCAATCACAAGAGGAAAGAAAAAAGAGAAAACACCTTAAACCATACAAAGGCTCCTCAGAAGAAGGATGCGTTTCTCATCTCATTCATGTCAGTAACTCCACTCCTGACAGAGTAAAAGAAACACAGGGGAGGGAGGATCAGGCCCCACAGCACTATCAGAGGATGAGAGACTACCAAGAAAACTTGGTCCAAATCCCTATTAAAACATCAAATTTGGCAGCTATCTCCCATTTTTGTCTTAGCACCAGTCTCCTTCCCTTGCCTTCCTTGTGGAAATGCACAGGCAGAGCCAGAGAGACAGCAATGTCCATTAACTGCTTTAAACACCGCTCAGGCTTCTTGGACTCATCCCCAGCCTCATTTCTATTCTCTTTGCTTTTAGCTCAGAGCCCCACAGCAAGACTCGTTCTTGATTTTGAGCAGCATAACCACCATCTGAGGTCTGCAGGAGAAATCCCATGTCAAACCATTTGGAGAAGAGCCTACGGTATAGAGCATGAGGGCCGGCTTGCAGCACCGATCTGTTGCAAGTATTTGCTAGCTTGTTTGCACTTCAGTGAGGTGGATTTGTACAAATTTCCTTTTTTTCTTCCTGAGCCCGAGTTGGATTTTCTAAGAGGATGGCACTTGAAAAGGATTCCTGGAGCCGGGCACGCACAACTCCGCTTGTGCCGGCCAACAATGGAGGAATCCCCCTCTCCAAGCACCTGTAAACTGACACTGCAAACCAGCCATTCGAAATGCTCATCAACAGGCCATATATTTAAGCACAGAGCATCGCCTAATCTATTTTTTTTCCTCCCCTTCTTCCTTTAATAGATCGGAGCACAAAAGCCTGAGAGAGGGTGACCTACCAAACAAAAGAGCCTTTGAGTTCCTAGGAAAAGTAGACTTGGAGGAGGATGGAAGGAATCCAAGTGGCCCTATTATTTCCACTTGCACTAATTAGACATTTTTCTGTCAGCTATTGAGCACTGCTGAGAGGCCAAACTCACTGAATTCATTTCTAAAGTGTTTACAGAAGTTTGCATCTGTTTGTGTCTCTTCAGGAGGAAAATAAGCACTTCAATAGCATTGTGGAAAATCTAAACGAAGCATCCTATTCTGAAGGGCTTGGCAGTCTTGCAGCTGCATAATTTAACTCTCCACTCAATGCCGAAACCTCTTGTGTCCCTCTCCAAACCCAAATGGACACAAAATGTAGAAAAGTCAAGCCAGGGAGAGAAACTCGGCTATTTTTTTTTAAAAGGCAGGGCTGCATGCTGTGTGGCACACAGAAACACGGTTCGATGTCAATCTTTGTAATTATGTCCCCCCTGTTCCGAGCAGTACACCGAGAAACTAATACCCGCTCCTTTCATTCCCTGCCAACTCGTGTGGCTGGAAAATTCCTCAGCACCTACAGCTAATGCACCGGCGTGCTGGGCACGTACCCAAACCATGCACAAAGACACTCCCCATGCCACTCTGAAATGAAACAGGGCAGTGGCTCTCTGTCACCCTGCCCAGACCCAGGGAAACCCTATTGACTTCCAAGATGTCACAGCCTACCCCACCACAATCAGAAACTCGGTGCCGCTTGCCGCAGCCGGACACTTTGTTCTGCATAGCGGGCTAGTGCCCTAAACAGATTTACTCACTTTCTTTATCGCTTTAAAGCCAATGCAGGCGCATCTACACAGAGAGAGAGAGAGAGAGAGAAAGAGCGAGGTACGTGCGCACTTTGTTTTCACATCTGTGTCCATGATGTAAAATGCATATGTCTAATTGAGTTTATGACACAAAGGGAACCTCGCGGCTGGGAAGTGGAATCAGGTGGTGAGAGAATTAAATTTGCACCAGATTTCTATACATGGACCATTGGGGAAAATGCAAAACAGCCTTTAGTGAAGGGTTTTTTTCTTAATGGCAATGAGTGGGAGGGTGTGCTGTTTGCATGGTTTCCTGCATTAGTGGGTTAGCTCCTCCTCACGCTGGGGCTGAAGTTTGGGTCCCAGCTTTGGGTTCAAAGCCACGACGCCTCCTTTGCATTGACAATGGGGGCCGCTCTCGAGAGAGGGGAGAAGCTCAGAACCGGAGCCATCTGGCACTAGGACTGGCAGGAAAGTGTCAAAGGGAAATTATTGGTGCATAGTAAATGAGGATGAGGAGGAGGGGAAGAAAATAGGGGAAAATCTTTATGTGGCAGCTGATGTAAGAGGAATTACAAGCCGAAATAAATGAAATATTGATTTAATCCACTCTCTCTGCCTTCTTTATAAAGTGAAGATCCCAGAGGCAGCACCCCCCACCCCAGCCTGTGGGCTTGGGAGGGTCCCCTTTGGAAAAACGCCTCTGCAAGTGGCGAAATTACAAAGCAGGGGCAGGAATATTTCATCTTCAGAGTGTCCCCGCAGTTTTGCAGAGGCTCTGGATTTCTGTGTTTGCTTATATCCATTCGTCTCAGACTGTTTCAGTCTTCGTTTCATTTATAACTGCAGTTGAGGTTTAAAATCTTAAAAAAAAATCAAACCCAAGAGCAGTCAACAAAGAATTTCTAATTCTGTCCATAAGGCAGGAGTTTCAGTGGCACATACTTCCAGGTGCTTTAGTTCTGTCCCAAGAGCTGTTCCTAGTTAGCACTTCAGTGAACCCTAACAAATTGCCCGGTTTTCTTTCCCCCTCCGTTTGTCCCCTGTCAGATTAAACACAGAGTCACAACACCAATGGATTTGGCTGAAGTCTCTCACCCTTTTACCCCACACGCTGTTAGCAAAGCCTGTCTTTCCAGGAGACCAAAGCTGCTGTCACCGCAGAGGACTTCTCTATCAATGTCTGCCTTTCAGCTGGCAATCAGAGACCACTCAACAAATAACAAGGAATTAAGCCTCCTACCACCTCTGTGATGGGCAGAAGAAAGCATGTCTGCGAGGTGCAGACAGATACGCTTGACCATGGGATGGTCAAGTCACACAGTAAATAGCTGCAGAGTGAGGAATAAGAAGTTCCTGGACACTTTCCTCTGTGCTCAGAGCAGTGGAGAACCCCATTTAATGGCTTGAGCTTCTGAAGCTGTTAATTAGCTCAAGTTATTCATCCCAAAGGCGATGGAGAGTTGGGTGTTTATTCAATGGGAGCAGCATTAGGTCCATTATTAGCAGCTCAAAACACCACAGAATGGGCCAGTTTTTTATAACCAACCACGTCTTGCTTCACCAACTGAGAAAGTACTAGAGCGAGAATAAGTCACGCTTTTCTCAAAAGCCCCCCCTTTTTTTGCAATTTAACTTGCCACTGATTTCATTTTGCTGCTATTGGGATGTTCCACGTGCTGCTCTCGGCTTCCACCCTCTAGCTGAGAGCCATTGCTGTTTGCAGGAAGCAACTGCAGCAGAGCAGTGCCTGGATAGTCCCGCTGGCAGGACCAGCTCCATCCCTTGCAGGACAGAGACGGCCACCCACAGCCCATCAACACAAAGCAGAGAAGGCACCATTCCTGATCAAGCTGCTGTTGGCATGTGTAGCTCTCAGCGCTAGGTAGCAGCCATAATGAAGGGAGTGCACCTACCCGTGGGTGCAAGTGGGAGAACCATCTGTGCGATGAACTTGAGCGGTCTCAGGAGGGAGGGAAGCAGCAAATGGCTCGGGCGACTGAACAGCAGCATTTTGGGGTGAGGCCAGAAGCAGAACCCTTTAAAGTGCTGAGGAAGCTCCTTGAGGGGGAGTTCCTGGATGCCTCATGTATCTGACAAGGCAGCAGGGGTTTGGGGGACTGCAGTCATCTGCAGGAGTACCTGTTCTTAATTATTACCAAGGGTAGGTGCAACAATCTTTTTGTGGCCCAGATTTGTCCTGCTGTGCTCAAGCTCTAGACTATTTATAAACTTGTGGTGATTCCCTGCGGTACATTACAGTACTATGTTGAAGGGGATATTTTAATACTTAAAAATAGCTGAGTGCCAGTGACAGAACCCCCCTGAGAGGGCAGCGTCGAGACCATTATAATCAGCTGAAAATCCAAGAGTCTCCTTCCTTAATCTGTGTCTTCAAAACATCGATCCATTTGAGAAGTAGTTTAATTTGGAAGGAAAACACAACATAGCAATCTCAGTAATACAACATTTAAAGTCTTTTCCAGGGAGGAAATACGCCATGAAGCTGCATCTGAGAAGAGGAAATCCTACCCATGAGCAAAGTGAACTGACAGACCTACAGGTACCCAGGATCAGGCTTCCCATTTTTTTTATTTGGTGCTCCACATAAATTATGCTGTTGTTTTCCCACACAGGCAGCAGAAGACTGAGTGCTCTGCAGTATTGCATGCTGGCAGCATCAGGGCAGTCACCCTGGACAGCCAAAGCTCTCCTGACTGCACATGATCTCTGATACTTCTCATTTACAAAGCATCAAGGATTGTGCAGCGTAAGGGAGGCTGGGGTGCCACAGATTCCCTCTTGGGCTGAATTCAGCCCACGGCCACAGCTCTCCCTTACATCACTCTCTGTTTCACTGGGATCACCCAAGAAGAGCTCTTATGAGGCAGGTAGCAAAAGGTCAGCCTAAGCAACCAAGATCCTAGGGCTATGATTTAGGACTTTAATTCTCCTGTTACCACACCAACAGTGAGAAGGAGGAGAAAACTAAATCCTCAGCCACCTCTTTAGCTCTTTTTCAAAGGCTTCCAGCTCTTTAGTGCCACACACACACACCTAAGGGTAGTTAGGGCATGTCCCTCAGAATGGTTTCCCTAATGGCAATCCATCAGCATGTAATTAGCCAAGGCCCAGGCAAGGGCTGCGGGGGCCTTATTTTCTACTGTTTTCAATATCCCCATTAACTCCTATGAGATTCTGTGCCAGCAGGGCCAGGATCCGCACTCCCCCATCCACAGCAGGAGGCATGGGGTCAGCCTGCACAGCTCCCTACCTGCAGCAGCCCTACTCCTGGGGGCTTTTCCTTTTGTATTCGCACTGTACCTATCCCAGCAGATCCTGGTCCATGGCTGAATGCCTGAGCCTGAATGCAGGAACTATTGATATGTACGATAAAAATGAAGTAAAGCCCCACATCATTAGAATGGATTTGCAAATGGGCTCCGATCTTGCAAAAAAATAATATTATCGTGGCATGAATCATCCCACAAGAGAACTACTTGTGTGTATAGAGGTGTCCTTCAATGAAACCCACAACAGGGTTTGTGGGATCAAAGCCTACGTGTACATGGGCATGTTGCCCTCTATTGGCTGGTCACCGAGAGTAAGGCTATTTCCATCCCTTGGGATAGGGAAGATCTGCAGGAAGGGTAACTAACCCCTGGCAGCCTCCTTTCTGCATCTACAGCCCCAGTCTGAACCCCACAGCGCATGTGGTATTCAGAGAGAAAAAGTAATCCCCTCCTTATTCATACTTGTCAGCAAGGATGCTGTTGCAATTCTGATTTGGCTTTGATTTGTTAAAAACCAAAATCCCAGTGCTTCCCAGTTTTTGCTTTCGATACAGATATTGCTTATCGCCCTTCAAGCCTTAGTGCAGATTCCCACCAAAGAGGCGTTCAGGCTGGGACAGGGGCTGCAGGATGGGCTTGGTTTGCTAGCCGATGGCAGCTGATAGGGAGGTTCTCTTGAAACCTGCTAGGAAAATGTGGAAAACAGTATGTTGAGCCTGTTGAACTGGGGTGGCCTTTGTATTGGTTGGTGAACCCCTGGCAGGGAAAAGAAAAAAAAAAAACAACCCATACCAAAAAACCCCACCTCTATAAGATGCAAAGATTTTGTAAAACCTGGTCTGCTTCAAGGATTGCAGTAAATCTGTTGCCTTAAAATCCCTAGGGAGGTTCAGTACTTTCATATACTGAAGAGAGAGGGGAAAAAACGTTTGCGTACATTGCCAAAATCTGCCCTGAGCCCTGCTCCAGAAACAGCATGGCTCCCATTGAACCAAGGCTGCAGCAAGAGAGCGACGAGGAAAGCCTGGCTTGCCACTGCCCCCTGCCCCCCCAAAGCTGGTTTTGCCATGCCTTCCTACTGCTTCAGCCAGCATGCAGAAGTAATGAGCATCCTGCAGCAAAGGCTAAGCAGAGCACTTTAAAAGGCTGCAGGTGCAGGTGGCTTTCCCTTCTTCATGTGTCAAACTAGCAAGCAGCCGCCAGCAACGGGTATCCCACTTTTTAAAGTGCAACACTAAGGCAAACCCTTGAAGCCAAAGCCTAATCGGCTTACTCACTGTGCTGGTCTCATGGAGCTTTTCAGCCTACTCACAGAGTAAAACATCCTCATGGTGAGCCCTGGTAGCCAGCTCTGCCTTCTCGTAACACCACCAGTGTGTTATGGTAATGAAGAGCCTTTCATTTATGGATCTCAAAGCACTTTTTAAATGTAATGAATTACGGTTTATGAGCTTATTCTAAGCATGGCAAATTAAAATAAACAGTGATGAAAAATTTTAAAGGTTTTTCTGAATAATAAATTGACAAAGATGTACTTTTTTTTCCTCCAGGGAATTAAATTATCCTGCTGTCCCTCATGCCAAAAAAAAAACCCAAAGAAGAAAAAAGTTGCTCAGACTTTTATCTTTCCTCATCACACTGTAATCACTTCTCTTCAGCCTCATTTCCACCCCCCCCCCCCGCCTTTTATTCAAAGAACTAAAGCAGACTTTGCTCTGCCTTGAAATTTTATTTAAAAAAAAAGGGAGGAGGTGGGGGAAGGAATGGATGAAGGGGAAAAAAAATCCCTTTTCCTGACTAATACTAATAATACAGGTCAAAATGTCAGTCTATCTACAATTAAATGGAAAACAAAAAAGGTTTTCCCTTTTTCCCATGGTACAATGGCACTGGAATATAAATTACCAATGAAGATGAAATAATACTTCAAAGCACATGGGGAAAGGCAGCACAACGTTTACAAAGTATTTTCAACTGCAGGATGAAACATTGAAGACAACAGTAACCAATGGACTTCAGGGGGTGTTGGTGAATAGTCCAAAACTAGCATGCGGTAGGATTTTAGGTCTCTATAGTCTATGACCCCATGATATGCTTTGTTTAACAAGGGCAGCTGCAGTTATCAACAGATGTTTCAGCAATAAATAATTGGTATCATCTCAGAAAAGATCCATCTACCTGGGGAGAGGGCATAATGCTGCAAACACTGCTCCACTATTACAGCCACATTAATCTCCCATCTAGCCAGGTCTCTCAGGGAGTTTACTGCAGGTGTTTATCCTGGGAGAGGGCAGACAAACGCTCCAAAGTTAGAGAGCTGCACGGGGATTGTAAAGGAGGTCAACCTCTGCCATAAATTTCTGTCTAAGGCCACACACACCAAAGAGAAAAAGAAAATAAATACCCAAGAAGCAGCCGCTCCCTGCTCCCCCGCAAGCAAATTCAGGATCCTTGCAATGTGGGATGCTGGTGAGGGGATGCTGGGGCTGACAGCTCCCAGCCCTGCATTTGGCTTTTCTGAGCTTCTCATTGCTCAGTGCTATTCAAAGTAATTGTCATCCTCAAACAAAACTTGCTGGCCTTACTTGGGCACGGCTCTCTCTGAAGCAGGTGAAACCTCCTGGCCACCTTGGAGTTAACAGCAGTTTTGCAGCTGAGATTTCAGCAGGGCCAGACCTCCCTGTCCCAAACCCCAGATTTTCAGGCCAGACTGCCCCTTCCCACAAGGAATGGGACTGTGTTGGCTTCAGACATTCACCACAGTAGAGCAAAAAAAAACCCCCAAAACCTCACAAACCTCATCTTTACTTTATGTCTGTCCTGCCAAAGGGATACTCAGCCTAGATATTATGTTTACCATTGAAAAAGGAATCCTCTATTTGCTTCAAGTCATGTCTGACATGCCTCCGACAAAATCAGAAAAGCAAAAAGCAATCCACATTTCTTGCCACTTTCTAATCTTTAAGCTCAAAATCACCACCTTACGGGATGAGATCCCTAAGCACCATTTGGATCCTGCAACTCTTTACACAGCCAAGTATCCTCTACTCACAGGAGAAGTCACATTAAATTCTTGCCTTTCCTGCCTAGGTTTTGGTCAGTTTTGGTCCTCAAAGGGATCCTGTCAAGTAATTTTCTTGAAAAGAGAAAAGCAGATGATGAATTGTGCAAGCCTACTAAAGTGAGTAATCCTCATTGCCTCCGAGCAGTGCTGAACTAAACAAGGCACAGCTTTTTTTTCAAATTCATGGTTTTTTTTAAAACTTTATGTAAACATTCAGCATTTTATTTTTATTATAATGCCAGTTCTTCAGGGAAGAGGTAAACATTACCTTAGTGGACACAGAAACAGAACTGCCCTGTGAAACCAGAGGAACAGACAAAGCAAGTGCCCAAAACAGCATGGGCAGAACATGAAAGTGAGCAGAAACAGCATAAATGCAGTCAAAGTCATCACTGCACATTTCAGTGAACGAGGCTGTTGTTCTGCAAGGTGCTTGATGCATGGACAATCCCTATATACCTCTGGGATCACTTCTAGACAAGGCAGAGCCAGTGCCCTCCACTCTGCAATGTCTTTGTCATTACTATCTAGGCACTTTTTTCCTTGTACAGCAGCAGCCAAATGGAAGATGCAGTAGTGACATGGAGATGAGCTGTCTCACAAGGAGGAAACTGTGATTGACACATGTTGCTTCATAGCAACTTTAATGAAAAAAATCAGAAACTATATGTAGCTTCAGGGTCCCTCTCTTGTCCGAGGACTGAAACAAATACAAGTCACATCTCTACTTTGGCCCTTTGGCCTTTGTGAGCAGCCCCATCCCAACACAGACTCGCTCACCTCTGTTTGCCAAGAAGTTCCCCACCTGCTGCTGCCACTGTGCAGAAAAACAAGCCCCTGAACCCACAGGTGATACTACCTACCAGGGCTCTGCATACTCTCAAGCATCTCAGCAGGACATTTTATGCAACAAGTGTGTTGAACTTCATACCAGCAAATCCGGGAGCCTCGCGCTGATCATATCTTGCAGGTTTGTTTTGTCTTCTGGGCCAAGGTCTTGTTTGTATTGCCACTTCTCCGGCACAAAGGGCCACTTCATTTCCTTTGCCTCCTCCAGAAGGGTTCTCAGGTCCTCGGGAAGCAAAGCTGAAAAGGTCAAAGAGCAGGTAAAGATATTGCAGCGGGTTCAGCCACAACACAACACAGCACCTACCCTGCAAAAAGCATACTTACCCTCCCTCTCGGACCTTCTCCCAGTTGCTACCAGCTCTTAGCTCTTGCCACCAGCCTCACCCAGAGGGAAGGCGAGCTCGCCTGTCATCCATTACCCTTGGCTGCTCTGCAGGTAAATGGGAGCTATCAGCCCTTAAAAAGGCTTTTAGCAGGAAGTCACACTGGCTGGTGGCTGGCTGGGCATGAAGGGCTACTCCAAGACAGACAGGAGGAAACCTGTTTCCCTGTGTGAGGAGAGGACTTCTGGCAGAGCAAACAGGGCCAGCAGTGCAGAAGACCTGTCCCCCTTGCTCAGGGCTTGCTGGTGACAGGGGCAGAGCCAGCTTGAAAAGCCACATCCCAACTGGGAGATAAACCTGGTCCATATAAAGCAATTAGACAAAGATCTAAAGCGGTATAATGAATAACAAGCATACACTCTTGAGAATAACTATTTGACTGATAATTCAGTAACAAAAAGTTGTTGGCCTGAGTTACTCAACCTTCTCAAAGCAGTAGCCATAGACTACAGGACACGCTCCCTCAGCACAAGAGAGCTCGCTGCTATAGCAAGACAAAATGGTTTAAGCCATGTGCCTGGGAACCACTGTTAACATGGCAGTGCCTACAGATGCGTGGCAGATACCAGCTGAAGCCTTGCTATGAGATTCCCTGTTTGAAGCTGATGCATAGTCTCTGAAGCTGGCCTAGCCAAGTAATTCACACTAGCTGAGGAGCTGGCCTGAGCTTCTGTATTTCTCTTGCAGTTTGCAACAGCAGTTAAAAAGAAAAGGAGAAAGTACCCTTGGTCCAGGCATGCTCCTACCCAGGCACGGCCAGCACAGAGCCACACGGAAACCCCAGTCCTCATGCCTTTCACCCGAGGGTTTCCAAACCCTACCCAAAGCACAGCTTCCCTCCCAACTCGAAAGGCCAAGCACAAAAGAGTGAAAAGACAGATTTTTTTCTTGGATGAGGGCAAAGCACTCCCAGCTCCCATGCCTGGCCCCTGATCCTCCAGTAATGTGCCAGAGCTCACAAGGCAACAGCACAGTTTGGCCCATGCCCATGCCCTGCTCCCTCCCTGGGCTGGCCCTTCACCTCCCATATAACCATTGGCTTCGGTTGGATCTCCAACCTGACCCAACTAAGGACGCAGTTGCTAGTAGGAGCACACAGCTAGAGATCTGGGCTTGGATTTGTCCCTTCCTTTCAGCTGCAGCCCACATTTTAATTTTCCTTGAAACAGGCGTGAAGCTGCAGCCTGAGTGTGCTGTGCTGTGCTGTGCTAACTGCTTGGCCGGGCAGACTCTCTGGCCAATAAAAGTGGATTAACAAGGATTATTGACCAGATGGGGTTAATGGTGATCATCAGCTGCAGATCTAGCCCGTTCTGGCCATTAATCCTCAGAAAAAGCCCTGCTCAGAGACCATCATTGCTTTAACGAGGCAATGCAATAAAGGTATTACTACGTATTTTTTAATCAGTCCTTTACGGATGACTGTAGAAAACACAGTACATAAAAAGTCTATTTCATAGTCACATTACAGTGCATTCACCAGTACATTTTTCCTAGGAAAAAGTGGGAAGTCAGATATTTGGGGTCTTTTTTCTAAAAAGTCACCTTTAAAAAGATACCACTTTTTCCAATCCACGTTTTCTCACTTGTTGCTGCAGCTCTGGATACGCTTCCTGTTACACATCCCAGCTTCATGTGCAGCCACGTTTCCCTGCCCTTCTGAAGTGGTGTCTGGAGGGGCTCAGCCCTCCATGTCATGGCAAGGTGGCCAAGTGGCAGAGCTGGAGGGGAGAGGAGGTCGTGCTCCCATTCTCACACCTCTCACTGCAAAATCAGTGCAGGAGCAGGGATACCCATCCCATCACAAGGCACACAAAATGACAGACAGAGGGTTTTATCCCCCCATACAGAAGGGGGAAGACCGAGCTTCCCAAAATTTTTTCTGAAGGAAGATGGGGCGGGGGGCTGAAGGCAGTCACAGCAAGCACCTGTCACCATATGATCCCAGAGGACTGACATTTTGGGGAGGGGCCTACAGAAAGAGAAATAGGATGCTTACACAGACAGCCTTTCTGTCTCCTTCTCTACCTTCTCCTTCTGTCTTTCCCACACAAACTCACGCTTACTTAAATAACACCAAAACAGGAAAAAATAATAGTGTCAGCAACGACGAAAACAATCAGTGGGATAATGTGGACATTGGTATTCTCTCTAAAGCATAAAGGTATTACTGCTGTCTTCTTGTTCCTGTTTTCCATGCTATCCTTAATTAAACCTTAATCCCCCTCCTACTTGATGCACTAAAGAACAAAGAATACGGCCAAATTCTTTAATATCGAACTTTGATTTTTAAAGAGGCCTCCCCAGCAGTCACTACTGCTGAGCTGGTTAGAAAAGGAAACCAGGGTAGCATTTTCAGAAGGATTTGGCAATCTAGGAGCCTTCAGTCATCTTTGGGGTTGAATGTTCGAGTAAGCCTAGCAGGATACCGCTTTGAGCATTGCTGTGACGTCTAGTTGTCACCGCATGGAAATAAACACAATTAGTGTGTTAATAACAATAAAACATGTTGTAACTCAAGAACATCCACTAGAACCACACCAACCAGTTGGGGAGCTCGTGTGAACAGTCCTGCAGTTTTCAGCTAAAATCCAACTCCCAGGACAAGAGTTTACTCTTGTAACAGATAGCTCTTCTCACTGCAGGCAATATAAATTCATTATTAATGAAGGTTGAACTGGCACAGAAGTTGATTGGAATGATTTCTAGCCTAAAAAGAAATAAAAAAGCAATCCAGACCCATCTAACACCCATTCTGCCCCCTCAACTAAAGCGAGATAAGGATGCACTCCTCCTCTCCCCTGCCCCATTTATATGTATTTGGCTTTCAGTTCCTCCTGCGCTTGGTCTGAGAAAGCCAGGGTGAACAAAGGCAGCCCCAGGAGGAGAGGGAGGCGAAGAAGTCCCCTCCGCCTCTGCACTAGGAGGGTCCCCCTGAAGCCGACAGCCACCAACCTGCGAGGCCCTGCCTTCCCCAGGCAGAGAGCCCCAGCAGTTATTAATGTCACTGTCACCGCCCCACTGCTGGGCATTTTTCTTTCAGCTGATGGGAACACGGTCTTCGGAAAAGCCTGAGCATCACTTCAGGCTCTGATCGCCCATTTCCTGAAGCAGTTTACCTGAAGGACCATGTCTAATCGAGTGATTATAAGGGCACTGATTTACCTTATCTGGAACTAAAGTGATTATTTCTCATACTTTGTGGTATTTAATAGGAGAAAAGGAGGGAGGAGGATGAGGGGAAAAAAGCGCTACCTTATTAGGAGTTCAAGAGCCTATTCTAAGAAGCCATAATAAAACTTAAAAGCATTTCTGATGAGGAAACAAAGTACCCTTTGTTGAAAACAAAAACGAAGAGAAAAATCTTCCAGTATCCATAACAGAAACCTATACGCCACCCTTCACTGCAAACAGACTTAGGTGCTTCAGAAGAAGACAGCTGACCTCCCAGCAAGAACCAGGATGGTTGGAAAAACATATTCTCAACAGCTCTGCGCTCTGAGACAAACAGGATTTTAACGATCAAATTAAGTTTATGGCTGAGTCATTCATGCAAAGCAAAACTAAACATTATTAACACTAAACTGGAAAATGGACAGTACTGCAGATAAGTCATGCAAAGGCAAACCTGCACATAAACAGACTTTTTGTGGTTTTTTTGCTAATGCTTTTGTTTTTCCCCCAGAAATTTCACCTTCATCCTTTACTATATTCTTCCATACTTGCTGGTTATTTTTCTGTGTGGCAGAAAGGGGTACATAACCTCCCTACCCTGTACCGAAAAGGTGTAATTCAAACAAGTTCAGCAATTCAAACATAGCTTTTATTTCATGAATAAAAAAAGCTGTGGCAATGAAGTTATGTAGCACTCTGAAAGTCTGTACCTAGAGAAAACTGAACTGAGTGTATTACATCCTTTCATGATTGACATGAACTGGATTTCCACTGGAATTAAGAAATAATAAATTTTTTGCAAACCACTCTTAAAGCACCATGGCAATACCAAAATCAATGCTGGTAATGCCAGCATTAAAACAAATGAAGAACCCTTCTATTACAGCTCTCTTGCTAAATACTGCTTCCTTTCCCAGTTATTTATTCCAGCCATCAGCCAGCATGGATTTTCCTTTCAAGAGGTATATTGCAAGTTTTTTTTCTTTGGACACCACTTAATAGAGGTCACACACATTTTACAAGATAAAGATTCAGGCAATGAGCTCTTTAATATATTAGGAGAAGCTGACAAACAGAAAAGGCCCTCCCCCAGTTCTTATGAAAGGAGAGGAAATATGTGCCCTTATTCAGAAGTTGCATCCTTTTTTTTCTTTTTTAATAACTGAAATTTATGTGCATCAGCAAACTTGTGGGCATTGTCTTCCCAAACTAAACTGTTCCTTACAGCCTCATGTTTACTGAAGCCTAAAATTAGAACTGACAGCAATTCACTGCAACAAAGTGGACTTCTTTCCCTGCCTGCCTGTAGCCCACATCCCATTCACGGCCTCGAAATCCAGGCAACTCTAGACACTCATCTGCCAGGAGAACAAAAATAGGGCAGGGCTGAGGACTGGCGGCTTCTGCCGTGGTCCTGCCGCCTCTCCTGGGGAGCTCACCTTGGCACCGCCGGTATTCTTGCTCATCTTCCTCGCCCATGTCAGCCTTTGCTGACAGGAGTGCGTCCAGAGCTTGCTTGCACTCCTGCAGCAGCATGGCCACAGCGTTTTGATTATTCATGAAGGCTGATCCCACTCAGCTGTGAATTGGGTGTCCCCGGGTGCACGGTGATCAATTACTTAAGAGAAGACACGGATTCTAAATGAAAAGGATCCCTTCAAGGCTGAGGTACCTGGCGAACAAAGGACGGGGAAAATGATTAACTAAAGTATCATCAATTATCTGAAAGGCTCAAGCAGGGAGAAATAATAGGGGAAATACATGAAAATACATGACAGCCTCAGAGGACTTTATTAGAGGAGTGTGTGAAATTACTGCAGGGTCTTGGTGACAAACTGTGCGAGGCAAACATCTCCGAGGTGCCAGGGAGAAAGGATCGGCTCTTCAATGGAGCTGTGAAACCCCAAGCAGGGAAGTGACTAGCCAGGCTGTGCTGAAGCCCTTTGCACCTGGGAGGCTCAGGCTGTCGCACGCTGTTAGCTGGGATTGAATGGCAGAGCCGTGCGCAGTCTGAACTCGTGGAGGATGTTGTGTGCATTTACCAGACCATGGGGAATGTCTCTTTTACTCTGAGGCCTGCGCCCACATTGCTCTCTCACCTCCTCTCACGCTAGCCCCGCTCCTGCCATGTAACACGGCATCCTACCACAGTTTGGCTGAGGTAGTGGAGCGAAAATGGTCTTTGAAGGAGCCTGCCAGAATGAAGTCTTTTTGATGATGCTGCAGCATGCAGCAGGAGCTCACCTAGCACAAAGCCACAGGCCTTCAGGATGAGCACTGGAGTTGATCACAGCTTCACCGGCTCTGTGACAGACAGAAAGGACTGGGGATTTTTACTATCTTATAAAACACACAAACGGCTTGTTTTTGTCACAGCCAGGTCTCCCACAATCAGACCAGCTCTCAGGAGCCTTTCCAAACCTGGTAACTCCTCCTTCCCACTTCCTGCACTGATGCCATCCCTCTGCCTCCCCAGGCTGCTCACTCCCATGCCCCCAACCTCAGGAAGCGCTCCTGGCACCAGCATTGCCTGGGTGCTGTTGAGCATCCTTCGGGGCAGGAGCCAGGGGCACCCACAAGCACCCACGGCTCAGGGCTGAGGAGGTCAGCTGGTAGCAGCCACGCGCAGGCCCTGGATACAATGTAGAGCAACTTGCACATGATCTGCAGGGTACCAATGCCAAACCCTTTCCAGTTCCTACAGTAAGTTTGGGCGAAGCCCCTAGTAGCAGAGGTCTGAGAGCGTCTGCTTGGACTGCTTCTATCCAAGGCCAGCTCTCCATACATTCACTCATCTGTCAGGCCTGCTGTAACTTTTCCACTGCGAGTCCTTCAGGTGCTTAGGACATTGCAAACGGTGATGCAGAAAAACCCGCACAATTTCCATCCCAGGTATCTGGCTCAGCATCTGCCAAAACAGTTGAGCGGCTTTCAAAAATGAAGCACGAAAGAAATACTTTGGGTTTTTTTCCCACCAATTTGGTGATGGTTTCACTTAAGAAAACTACTCCCACAGTTTGAAATAATGTAGTCAGAAACAGCCTCTGTGAAAACATTTCTAAAATTGGGGAAATAGTAAGGCTATGGAAGGAGGAAGGGGAGTGCAAAGGAACACACATAGAAGCACAGTTTGCTCTGCTGACTAGAAACGACTTACATTTTAGCAGCTAAATTTCCAGACAGTTTTTTTCCTTTCTGTTGCAGCTCTGGGATCGCTGGATCCTGGAGCTGGTGGCAGATAGCCTGTGTTCTCAATGGCACCAAGTAAGAGCAAGCTGCCAGATTGAAAAGCAGAGTGCAAAAGAGATGCACTCATGCGAAAGCAGAGAGGATCAGCGAGCCTGACGTGGAAGGGCAGGTGGAGCAGTGCAAAAGATGGGATTCATCAGCAAAGAGCCTGGAGGCAGGAGCTAGTCAGTGGGGCTGTGACTGACTGCAGACAAATGTCAGAGAAAGAAGAAATTTAAAAAGTAGCTTTAAATGGGAGACTGAGGGCAGGCGCACAGGCACATAGGATCAACTGGAGAGCAGGGTGGACAAGCAAAAGATCAGCTAGATGCAGAGCCACATATAAAAACTTAGGCAAGACTGACACTGTCAAATGCTCAACATTTCCCAGCATCTGAGGCTTGGGTTTGTGATCACAGTGGTGTTTTGCTGGTGTCAATTCTTTCTGTGCAACCCACACCATGGAGCACCTTGGCAAGGCTTCCTTCTACTCCAGCTGCACTCAGGATCACAGCATGAGAAGATCCTGGCACAGTATTCAACCAGCTGCAAAAGCAGACTGTAGTCTTCGCATTCTGGAGGGTACAAACCATCTTCCAGCAAGAATTAGAATCACAGAATAGAATCATAGAATATCTTGAGCTGGAAGGGACCCCTAAGGATCACTGAGTCCAACTCCCTATGTAAGGAGTCTCAAGAGTACAGCGTCAGAATGAGATACAGAGGAGCTAGCTTCAGTTTTTAGGTCTGCTGTTGATGTCCTGGTGATATCAAGTCATATACACTGTGCCTCATTTTTCCTTGTCACATACACAAGAGAGGAACAGAGATGCCATCTTAGATTGGGCCTGTTTGCTGGGCCTCTCAATGGACAGCTAGAAACCTCGAGTGCTGTGAAGCCGAGTTTGTCAGGGTCTGCGAGATGTCTACCGTATGAATAATTAGAAAGCCCACATAGTGAAAAAGTGCTCTGAGGAACAGCACAGGTTTCATTGCTGTGGTTGTGACTCTCAGCCAACCAACTCTGTGCTCAGAAAGCTGTTAAAAAATTAACCCGCCACAAAAACAATCAAATAAAATATACAATACAGGTCAGAGTTCTTATAATGAGAGTGGGTTAAAGGTTGCACTCAGGTTCAGTTCCCATCCCTCCAACAAAACACCGAGACGGGATTTCTGCTGTTTTCCCTCCCCTTTCATAGGTCTGCCCAAGTTGATATTTCTACCTTCCTTTTCTTCAGTTGCTTTTGTATTATAAATGCCTTCCTGGGAGAGGATTTAGAGTGTTTTCAGAAAAACAGGTGCGCATGCAGGTATCAACATAGTCCAAGAGTACAAGTCCTAAGCATGGCAATGTTAAAAGAAAGCCACAAATACAGAATTTATAGCTGAAGGCCTCTCCTAGCACTTCTCTCCCCATCCTGGTACAGGACATTAAGACACAAAGCAGAAGGAAAACCCAGAAAGGATTCCCCATCTTTTTAAGCTCAAGGTTAAGACCAAGGAGGGCTACCCCATGCAGGGCACCGTCCCGTAGGGTTTGAGCCAGGTGAGCATAGCTGGGTGCTGGTAACGGGGTGCTGGGATTGTCCCTTGCATAGCAAAGGGATGGATCAGGCACAGGGCCCATTTAGGGCCTCCCACCAAGAGCAAAAGGAGACAGGCCAGAGACAGGGCTGGAGACACAGCTACAGCATGGTCGAAAGTCCACCCAGGAGCCGGGGCTGAACTATCTGCCACTGACAAAGGTCATTCTAAAAAAAGGCCACCACACTGATGGGATTTGCTCTCAGCACAAGGTCTTAGTCCACATCCTAGTTCAGAAAGGCCCCCTCTCTCTCAGCACCTCCAGGTCAGCAAGGACAGACATCTGAACCTGGTGACAACACGCAGAAAGAACACTCTCAGGAAAAGCAGAGTCCCCTCCTTCTACCCTGCCAGGTCTAGGAAAGCTGATCCAGTTGCTGGTTAGCCATTGGGGAAAAGAAAAGCAGCCCCCTCTGCTATAATCACAGTAACACACCTATGCCAGTGTTGCTTGCTCTGTTAACTGCACTGACATCTGCTAATTGATTTATCTGATTACCCAGCCCTGTGGGAACGAGTGTGCGGCTGTCCCACGAGTACCTCCCAGGTTGGGATGAAGCATCCCTGCCATCTGGCCCTGACTCCATTCCTTTGTATAATTGATTTCTCAAAAATCTTGTTTTCTAGGGAGTCCTCTCTGATAATTGCCGAGCACGTATACACGTATCTCAGGTCCACTGTGAACATTAGTCGGACTGAGAGGAGAAGACTGCTTCAAGAGTGTGCAGAAGCATGTTGGAGAAAGTCTGCATTCAACTGCCACCTCTCAGCCCTGGTAAATATATGTTCATAAACACAATTTTCTATGAAGATGCAGTAAAGCAAACAAGTGCTAGGATACTTGCCTTTACAAAAAATAACATGGCATTAAGAGCATCCAAGGGAGATTACAGACATGCTCCAACTTATCTATCTATGCTGCACTCCAGAGCCCAAAATTAGTCTTTTAAACCCAGTTTGTGGAAAGGCCGGAGGGCTGCAGTGCTGCAGCCTGGAAGATCACATTGGGTCTTTACTGTAAGCAGGAGGGCCCCGTGGCTTTGTGAGCCACACAAACTGCCAGTCTCACAAAGAATTGATGGGGCTTAGTGGGGAAGCTTAAATTAGTGTAGAAGTACAGCACTTGGCTTCCTAAGATTGTAAAGATTTAACTCACGGGGAAACTGCCAGATCTCTAACAGTGATATATGAATATCAGCAAGCGAGAAATTTTTCTTCAAGTACGTTTTTCCAAAGAACTGAACAAACAGCAAGGACACTTAGAGTAATCAATAATGATTTACAACAGCAGCGACAACAAAGTGCTGGAACCATATAGAAAAGTGCAATAAACTGTACATTAATACTCAGAAGGAAGATAGCCTTTTGAGACCCATTACTAGGGGCAATGACTCGCATCATAAAATCAGCTTCAAATGCACCAAAGACCTTTAAACTATAGCAGCATCCTTTACACAGATGCCACTTTGTAAGTTGTGTTTTGTGACAGCTGTAGCACTGAATGACAGCTGGGACATGAAAATAACCAAGCACACAGCTTACGGACATGGGGCAAACGTAGGACCTGAGACTAAAGCAGAACAGCAGAACCAGCAAAAACTTCTAGAGGCCTTTAGAACCCTCTCAATGCTTACTAATTAGCTTTATTAAAGTACTGTTAAATCCTAACAACCAGTACTTTAGGGAGACTACAGTTTTGAAGTGATAAAAGTTGCAGCTTGACATGCTGCAAAACTGTCCAGACAAAAATGCTTTCTAAGGACACACTAACAAATGCTGTAGCTACCACTTTAAAAACACATAATAAAACCAATTTTGCATCAGATTGAGGACTTACATGTATTTTGGTGACAAGGAAAGCTCCTTTGCTCCAGCTTTGGGCACAGAGTGTTTTTAAATGGTTGATGTAATTGTTACACACTTTAAAACAGAAATGATGAAAAAAAATCTGTGCCTTTTCTGGTTGGAGCCTGGATTAAAATAACTTCTTGTATCAAATATGATGAAAAAAAACTTACAAAGGTCTCAGGGGATGAGAAAGTGTATTTCTGTGGTTGCCCTCTAATCGGAGCTGGGGTTCAGAACAAGAGGAAAGGAGGGAGGGAGGAATTGGGTGGGCTACAGTGAAATGATCTCTTTAATAAGAAATGGGCCATACTATGACATTTCAGAGCCCTTGGGCTAGAATACCAAAAGATCTGTCAAGAGAAAGGAATTTTAAGTTCTACTGTGTATAGAAGGAAGCCTGGGAGTCAATCTACCTAGTTTCAGACCACAATTAGCTTTGGAGGCTTTAAGAAAAAGAAGATGTAATTGCCACATTCAAACTTCAAATACGGCAAGTGTAACAAGCATTGGTTTCTGAGACAACATCATTTGGGAAATTTTCCACAGCATTATGGTCCTGAAACACAAATTAGAGATCGCCAGACCTTTTCTCTCTGAAAATATATTATCCTAATTTTCATCTTATTCAGACTACCCTCCAGTTCCAGGGAGACTAATGAAGAGGAAGCAAAGACCTGATGAGTTCCATGTGGAGACTACATTTATGGATTAATCCCAACAGGGAGCGAATAAACCTTATTCCCAAAGCTCTCGGTTGGGACTCAACACAATCAATCGAGAAATGGATAGTTATTTATGACTGAGGCTGTTTTGACTTTCAAATAAACATTTTAATTATTTTAAGTGCTACACTGGAACTTAGAGTCTGAGCCCTGTTCTCATTTTGATGCCTTGCTCTCCTCCCTCCTAATCCCAAACCACTCCAGTCATTATGGTACCATGCAAATGATACTGATTTTCATGCCTATTACATTTGAAAGTGTTTGCCAAGGTAAAATCCACTGGCCAGACAAACTAGGGAAAAGGAAGGAGGAAAAGGGAAGAAGATCCCTCAGAGCAGAGCCAGTATGAATGAAAGGAACACCCTCAAACTACACTGGGCCTAAAGAAGCAGAGGTGACCAACTCTGACACCCCCTTGTAAATCCTGTTGGCACACACTGATCCATCTTTGTGTGCTATGTTTCTCTGCCTGCTCTTACAAGTAATTTTAATAACCAAAGTACTTAACAGTGTTTCTTCTTTAACAGCTGTTTTTCAGTTCAGGTATCTGTACCACTTACACTTCTAGCTTTTCCCTCTGGTCTAATTCAACAGGCTTTCCCATGCACTTTAGCCATGCCAACACCACATCGCAGAACAGCATTCTTCATGCATGCTGGGGTAGGAATCCTTGCCTCTGACTCTGTGAAATCCAGTTTCCTTGTTCTAATCAAGTAATTAACTACCCAACACGAAAACTGCACACAGCCGCTCGCTGTGTGCCATGGCCTATCTACACAGAGCTTCACTAAGGTCAATGAAGCTACACTAATTTTTGAGGGAGCTTTTTAAGCTGGTACAGTCTCTTGCTAAATAAGGAGGACAGGGGTGAAATCATGACACAGAGGCAGTGCTGGATCTATTCTAGCTGCACCCCTTCCTGCAGCTGATCGAGTTACGGTCTCATCTTCATTCCATATCATGGTATTTTGTCTCCCCTTGCTTTCTGTAGGGAGACTGAAAAAATTGCAAAAGATTGTCCCTAGAAGAACAATGGAACATTGAGGCTGGTATTTTGTCCTTCAGCAGGTAACAGGGAGCATGCACATCGTATGGCACCCTCAGCTGCTCTCCCTCCTGTGGATTTGCACACAAGCCTTCTGGAGCCATCCTCATTACATGTGTCAAAAAATAAAAGGCTCAACTTTATTTTCAGATTTGGCAGCTTGAGAGGAAAAAAAACAAACAGAAAAAGAAAACAGGCTTATGATAATTTAGCAAAGGTTTCAGTGCTTGAGTTAATATCATCTTCCACAGAAAGCAAATTCAGTTTTCTGACTATTTCAATGCACACATGCTTATGTTTTCCTAAAGCATTTACCTTTCTTTTCAGTACAGAGAGGCTTTGCCACATGAAAGAGAAAAGATGGTTTAAAAAAAAAAAATCTATTTGCTAGGGGGGGTATTTATTTATTTATTTAGTTTACTTCTCTGGCTTAAAGATTAGATGTTTTCTTTTGGTAAAGCTGGATATACCAACTGGCATTGGCTGTATTAAAATAAGGAAGAATCTCAATCAAAAAGCCTCTCCTAAGGCAAGCTTTCTTGTTAATATGCACCAACATGAAAGGCTTTCTTTTCATCCTATACAACTACAGTGTGTGTAAATTGCAGGGGGCTCATTGGCATAAATCTTGGCTGTGACCTCTGAGGTAAACTGGATTTACATTACTTTCTGACAAGAATTAAATGAAGGCCTTGTGGATATATGAACAGCCTTCTAGACTGCAACAGATGGGCATGAATGTGCTCCCTAGGCAAACTATCAGTGACATCTGTGTCCTCCAAATTCTGGTGGTCTCAGCCAATTAGCAGGCAAAAGGAAAAAAAAAAAAAGCCAGCCTCTGCACAGCTACCCCAGCCAGAGCTGAAGCAGAAGTGCTTCTGTTTAGAAATGGGATCAAGAACAGCCTCCAGCAGCAAGGAGGTGGTTAGCCGGCTGGGTATAACACAGAGGTAACATTACAGAAAATGCTGAAGTAATTAGGTAGAACACATATTAATATTAACACACAGCAAATCCCAGCCTCAGCTAAGCCTGCATAAGGCTAGTGTAATGGCCTACCACGATAGATTTACACTGCTACAGCAAAGAACAGAGTTTTGTCAGTCCTAAAAAGCAGAGGAGGGGTCAAAGTGAAGCGTGATGCCTGACACAGCTAAGGCAGGCGTTGCAAAAGCCTGGCTCTTGATCCATATTCAAACTTCCACCACATCCCGCTCTCCCTGCAGCAGTGTGAACCAAGTACCCAAAGAGAAACACTGCCCATGCAGACCTGCACTTAGGAATCACAGAAGATCTCGAGTTGGAAGAGACCCATAAGGATCATCAAGTCCAGCTCCGAGTGTGCCTCGTTGGGTGGATGGCATCGGGTAAGCAACATACTCAATGGCTGCTGCACCTGCCTGCTCCAAAGCTGAGCTTAAGCTTTGGAAGAGTATTTAAGTTGCAAACAGACCAGGAAAAGAGCTCCTTTGGTTTTGTTTGTTGGAATGAGATTTGGGATTTCTCAGTGCAGCATGTACACAAAACAGAGCTTCAGTAAACTTACTGCTATTCAAAAATAATAGTAATAAAAAAAAAGAGCTCCAGAGCTTGATTTCAAAGCTACCCTTAATCAGAGAAGGTCGTTTGCCAGCACTTTTGTAGCAGCAGTCAGGGTGTAGGGTCTCAGGGGGGTGGCAGGTGGGGAGGGCAATCACCCACAGAAAGCTGTATAAGCCAAAACCACGCAGCAACTGCCCACCACATGGAGCTGGCAGAAGCAGGTACCAGGGAGACAAAACTTATCACCAAACTACACTAGTTTGCTAAATGCTCGCTGCCCAAGATCCATTTTTTTAGGCTGTTCAGTTATACCAGAGGAGCGACTCAGACAAATACAAAATGTGCAATAAGCCATCCCTTATGAAACATATTCTCTGTCTCCCAGTTTTTACCCAAGCTCTACACCCAGCCACACGTCCCTCCCATGGCAGGAGCAGGCAGGACCTCTGGCTAAGACCAGATCTGCGACAGAGCCGGCGCTGGGTGCCAAACAAAAGCACCTGTTGTTTTGCTCTGGTCATGACTTTTTAGAGAGGCCATTTGGGCACTTTCCCCTCACCATTGCTATCTCATGTACTACTAGGGGATGCAAAAAAGGGAATAATTGAGGGGCAGATCAATAAATTAAGAAGTTCTAAAAAAAAAAAAAAAAAAAAAAAAACNATGAATTTGGTACAGCACATATTTTTAGATCAAAGATGCCTTTGAAGTGACAAACCCTTAATCCATAAACTACTGAAGCACTTCCTTTCTCTCCCAAACTACTTGTTGTCAAATAAAATGGAAGTTAAGGAAATTATCTTTATCTGAAAATGGCCAAAAGAAGCCATCACCTAATGACAGCCTTGTCAAAATGACAATTGGGGAAATTGTTAGGAAGGGGAGGCCTGACGACTGGAGGAATAAGCTTGCTGTTTGCTCTAATCTGGTCAGGCAGGCCCCACACAATTCCAGTCAGCTTGCTGTGTGAAACAGCTAAGTCTTTGTCAATGCAAGCAGGGACTGGAAAGACTTCTCTTTCATGAATATGTATCACCACCCTCCACGTCTACAGAAAGAAACCCTTCCAAATGGCAAAATAAAAAAAAAAAAACAAACCAACCTATCCACCACCATAAAAAATAAAGCCCAGAACAACAAAACCCTAAGATATGGAGCTGTGCAGAGAGAAAAAACTACTAAGTAATGAAAGCTCACGTTTTGGAAATGGAGCCAGAAGGACCTTCTTCCCAAAGGCTTTCTTTGGACTTCTATTCCCCAGCAGACTGGTATGAGGCACTTCAAGTCACGACTTTTAAGTACACAAAAGCAAAATGGCCTGTCGGGGTATATAATATCTATCACTGTATTTTATATCTAGCATTTGTCTGAATGTGCTGCGTGGGCATCAAACCGCAGGCCACGAATACACACCGCTGGGCTGGTAAGACAGAGCCTCCCATGAATGCGAGGAGGAAAGCTCCCCTAGCAGGTCTAAATGCTTCCATGGGCAAAGGTTTCAAATCCAGGCACTGAGTCACCTTCGTATCAGGGTAACAAATTTCCTGTGAAGCTTACAAATATATGACATTAAAAATAAAGATGATTTCAGGTTTAATAAACTACATGCAGTGCATTAATACAGTAAGAATGGGTTCCTTTACATGCAACAGCACAACCGAGGCTTTCAGAAGTGGCCAGTGATTTCCCAGGGCTCCTACTAAAACAATTTTCTGAGAGACATTCATGACCTTCTGCAAATAAAATCCTTCACAACATCTCAAGTCAGACAGTTTGAATCATGAAGCCTCTTGAAGTTTGGGGGCTTTTTTTACATATATACAGTATTAAACTTCAAGCATTCAAAAGACTGGCATAAAACTGAAATAGGAGAGCCAAATCAAGCCTACTGGACTGCCAATTGAGGATGATGTACAGACAGAAAGTGCCTTAAAAAGATTAAATGGCTCAGAAACGCACGTCAGAAATACTGCGTCTCTACAGGACTGATGCTGAAACTCTTGTAAGTCCAAACATGGTGTTTAAAGCAATGGAAGGGCAGAGGGGAGAGAACACAGGATTGAACCAAGCCTATGCCTGTTGCAGAAAACCCAAAAGAAGACATTTTAAGATGTGGTGGATTTTGTGTCTATTGGAGAGCTAAGACATCATTAAAGCATTCAACAGTGTTTGAAGAGTTACCTTCAAATGTTTGTTGTTATCTTTTTAACTTTGCTGGTAAGACTGCAAACTAGATCTTAATTTACTATAGAGAGCTTGTGGTGATATTACAAACTTCAGTTTTTCTCCAAGTAACAAACAGAAAGTTTGACTTCCAGCAGAGATATCAAGACACAATGCTCAGTTTTGAGGTTTACAATATTATGCAATGTTTGCCGTAGACATTTCCATTTCATTAGCATATTCTACTTTACATGAAATCCAGCAATGAATGCTGTCCCTGATCTGAGGCTAATCCTCTTTAAAGAGCTACAGGCTATATTACATGTGGCCACAGCCATGGTTATGCCATGGCTGAATCACTTTGAAGCCTATTGAACAGTGTTCCCTTGTGAGACTATACACAGAGCCATAAACCAATGCTCCCTGTGCTGTGAAATCCTACTGTTTTCATCACCAAGAGTTTCTGTAAGGGGCAGACCCTCCCAAGTCCCAAGCAAGGGGCTGCACAAGAGGGGAGAGATACATGGCTGCCTTCACCACCTCTGAATGCCAATTTATAACCAGAGCCTATGTGCCTACAGTAATACAAATGCCTTGTTTCTAAACCTCATCAGACAGCAACTGCCCCAAGGGAGGGTTACAAAACCAATAAAAGGTAAAGATGAACCAGGCACCTGCTTCCTTGGGCAAATCCTCTCTCTCACAGTCCAGCAAAGCTTCTGAAATACAGCAGGTTACAATGGCTCAATCTGAAAGAGCGACAGCCAACGTAACCCAGAGTGAGACAGAGGATGCCAAAGTGAGAATATTTACTGAAACGTGGTTCCCTCTTGTCTTCTCTTTCTGCCTCTATTCCACCTTAGATCCCTTTCTGTAGAAAAGCTCACATTTATTTCAGCAAGATTCACATGTATTTCAGGTCTATTTTTTCATCACTTAGTTTTAGGACGCCAGCTAGAAAGCAAGAGCAATACCAAACTGATTCACTAGAAACTACAATTAAAGCCTACATACGAGGAAAATGGATAGTGTTGTATTGTGCCAGTAAGCTCCACAACATAAAGACATCACAGGTAGAGTAGTTCAGGACATGGTCATATGTATCTCTAAAAGAAAAAAAGAAAAAGGTCATGTACCTCTAAGACAGGCTGCATCTCTCACAGCTGGGTGCTCTTAAAACGCTACAAACTGAGATAATGGAATAGAGTTTTTATTGCCACACAGCACAGAATGTGGAATCTTTAACACCTTAACATCTATACAAATTCAACAGGGGGTGGGGGGGAAAAGAAACCACTATATTTGCTGGTCCTGCTATGTATCCGCTAAAGACAGTTTATTTTAGTGCTTGTCTTTAACTCTTCAAAATTACTTTCTTTGTTCAATCACTGTTTTTGAAGGAAGCTGGAAAGGTTGATTCTGTTCGGTCTGTGTCATACACATGAAATTATCTCCATTTAAATAGCGTCAAACCAGAAAGAGTGAGCACATTCAGTCTCTACGCTAAAATCTTGGTCCCAGTGAAGGCAATGTTTAAGCGCCTTGCTATCAAAATAGTATCTCATCCAAAATGTTGATAATCCAACGCATTCAGAATTGCTACTATATACCTTGGAGACAAGACCACATCATCCCTCATGTGGTGAATATAAAGAAGTACAGAGATGGTATTTTGGAGGCTATTCCAAAGTATACTGAAGTTGTGAAGCTTCTGCTTTCAGCCAAACCATTTCCCTGCAGTCTGTATCAATTGTCACAGTTTTTACACGCCAGTGGATTTGCTTCAGAGCAAGAGGAAACACGTTTTTTTAATGTAGCAAATGGATTTTATCGTTGTTAGAACCTTATCAATTCCCAATACAGTATTTAAAGTACTTGCCACTAGCCAAACTATGTATTGTGATGCCTTTGGTTACTGCTGGTACCTGGCCACTCTGAAAAAGTGCAGTTTCCTCAGTTTAGCTCTCTAGAAGAGGAAATAGCAAAGAGCAGAGAACATCAAACTGAAATGCAAGGTTATGACCTTGGGAGAACATACCTCTACTGTAATCTTTGTAGGAAACCTGTTGTTCCAGTTCTTGCAAAGAACTGCTGTCAGTCTTTTAATAGTCACAGTTGATCAGTGGGATTATAAAGGTTGATAAACCCTCACTCGATTGCAATATACTAGTTCAAGCCTTCTCTTGTTCAGATCCTCAGTGTGAGATCTGATGTGAAAGATGGAGTTTCCACTTCCTGGCATGCCCTCTGTGGCACAGAACTCAAGTCAAGGTGTCACACTACGTGCTGGGCTACGCACAGCAACACAGACTTCTCTTAAGCAAGCCTTGATAAGGTACAGTCTCATACAGCTTGTGAATCTGACAAGGTCAAAAACTGACATATCATGAAGATATCATAGGTCACGTGTAGGAAGTTCACAGGGTATCTGGAGGAGGAAAAAAAATCACACATGAATTGCATACTTCTTGGAAAATTACAGAAGGAAAAGCCTTATCTGTATGCCAAGTATTTTCTCTTTCTAGTTTGAGACAAGTTGAGACAAAATAACAAATGTAGGGAGATGTATATGCCAGCTAGAACTGTAGTGATGTACAATTAGGGGAGCAAAACTTCAACCGGTAAATAACCTCCACAAAGATGGGAGATGACCACCAAACAACTAAAAGCTGAACTCATGGTTATTGGTAAACAAAGAGAACTCCAGCAGAGCTCACCAACAAAAACCCCACAGCTTTCTAACTATTATTAGAAGACACAGGGGAATCCTGCGAGCACAATTACAATCAGCAGCTGTGCACAGACTACTCATCCCCCACATGTTTCTAGGTTGCACAAATTATTTTTTCATTTTTAGCTCTACTGAAATTCATTAAGGTACTCATCTCTGAGAAATGTGATGCTCCAACACACTGAAGACTCCAGGCTTTGTTCCAACTTCAAAAAAAAAGACAACAGGGAATAGCTGACAATTTTTCTTTCTGTATCAGGGCTTAAAGATTATTTACTTTGAATTTTGTGCAAGAAGCAAGCACCTGCTCTATAGCATAGAACCTCCCTTACTCTTCTTTTTCTGCCTCTTGTCCCATGAAAGTTGGAATTACATGAGCTTCTCTCCCACCAAGCTGCATGAACCTTCCTCCAAAGACATAGCTGTCAATAAGAAGGGGCTCCAAGTCACAAGGAACACCTCCACCTCTTTCCACAGTGTCCCTGCTGTGCTTTCTTTTTCTGGCCCTGGATTTCTACCAGTTATTCATAGAGAGGGCAGCCATCCTTTCAAGAAAATAAGGAGGGAACGCTGAGGACCCACTACTGGGTCTTGCTGCATGATGCCAAGAGTCAGATCAGTCTGTTCCACCTCCCAGTCTCTTCCCAGTGTTTGTTAACTTGCTGCCCCATGACTGCATGGTTTCTCTTGTCCTCTAAGTCACTCCACAGGTGTCTAGTGCAAAGCAGCAAAAGCAGACTGGGGAGAAAGCAGAAATAAGGGCAGTGGGATGGATGAAAGGGAGAGAATCCAGACGGAGGGAGAAAGGCCCCAAAGAAAAAACAAACAAAGGGTGGAGGGAGCAACAGAGGGGGTAGGAAAAACAATCAGGTGGATGGTGAGAAGGAAGAACAACAGACAGCAAGAGGGACAGGAAGATGGAAGAGAAACTGAGATAGCAGGCAAGAAAGAAGCAAAGGGGAGAAGCCAAAGGGGTTCAGGAGGAGGACCAAGGGCAGACCACGATGTAGAAAGAGAAAGAAAATGAGAACTTGGAGAGTGTCATAAACAAAGTCCCTCTTGTAAGAAATAGTTCTCTGCAGTAGTCAGCATGAGCTTCCTCATCAGTTTATTGAGGTCAGATGATACGGGAAATGGAAGAGATCTTTTTCCTGAGTAAACAAGGAGCAAAGAAGTAAATAAACATAGAGGGAACTGTGCTCTCTCTTCTTCCTTTGGAAGACCTCCCCTCTGCTTCATGGAGTGGAGCTGTTCTTGGCACCAGGATCCAAAAGTTCAGTGAACACACCTCCTTCTCATGCATCTCTCCTCCTTCTCACACTGAGATCCAGCTGAATATCTTGCTTTATCTTTGGAATTCACGTGTCTTTGAGAAGGGCCTATTTCTTTTCTGTTTGAACATGAGGTGTTTGGTTGCTGTACGGTAATAATAACTCATTACAGAACCTAGCTATAAGTCACTACATACTCTGTTATGCCTCTCCCAAATGAACTCTTGGAAGTTACCACTGCCAATATTACCATTAACTTACAAGTACCACAACAGCTCTCACAATATCAAAATGAAGCTTCTGACTTAGAAGAAACCACAAACACAACCCAAACCACAAAGCACCAAAAACCCCGAAACAAATGGTGGCTCCCATACCTGGTCACACATTGCCACCTACCGGCTCCTGCCCCTGTACCCTCCACAGCGCTAAGGTGGATTGGATCAAGAACCATGCTGTGAAGCAGAGAAGAGGAGCAGCAGGATGGCACAGGTTGGTATTTGAACCCAACATGCGTGTTACAGGTGTACTCAGTGAATATTATTATACCCTAGCATCGCCTACACACAAGCAGACACGTCCATCAGCCTGGATTTTATGGCTCTAAAGCAGCAATCAGCCCTCACCAACCTCCTCCTCTGTGTCTCTGTACATCCCTGAATGAGTGAAGGATGATTTCAGGCCAACCCTGTGCCACCCCAGAAGAGCAAGCCCTGGGACGGGGAAGGTACAACAGCAGCGTGCCCCATGCCACCCAGCAAGCCCAGGCCCACGAGACCAGCACAAGACAAGAGCGAGGCATTTAATGCTGGGGAAAGTCAGCAAACAGAGCACAGTCCCTTGGGAGATGTGCCCGAGGGGCTGCACAAACCAAGTGAATATGGAGAGGGCTCGGGGGGGGTGGTGCGGGTGGTGGTGGTGTAACTCGCTCACCTACTGCACTCTTCGCAGGCTTTCTGCTAACCTCACTACAGAGACTGCACTTCACATCTTTCACACGCATGACATCAAAACACAAGCGCGTTGCTTATGTCCCCTTGTGGCGAGAGGGCAGCCCTGCAGAAAACCGGCATCTCTACATATTTGCCCTAAAACCAAACCCCAAAGCATTCAAATCCACTGCAAGCATTTCTAACGCAAAGTTTGACATAAGAGGTCTCACTAGGTCACAGCATCTGCTTCAGTATTCACACAATGACATCGCTGACAAGCTGTATCAGTGAGTGGGAAAGCCGGGAACCAAAAAAAGGGCCACCAGAAAACCATGGAAATCATACACAACATTTACAAGTGCAATCACCCTTTTACACCTTGTCCTGGTTTCAGCTGGGATAGAGTTAATTGTCTTCCTAGTAGCTGGTACAGTGCTATGTTTCTGAGCTAGGTATGAGAAGAATGTTGAGAACACACTGATGTTTTCAGTTGTTGCTAAGTAATGTCTAGTCTAAAGTCAAGGATTTTTTCAGCTTCTGATGCCCAGCCAGCAAGAAGGCTGGAGGGGCACAAGAAGTTGCGAGGGACACAGCCAGGACAGCTGACCCAAAGTGGCCAGTGGGGTATTCCATGCCATGTGATGTCACATCTAGTATATAAACTAGGGGGAGGGGGGGAGTGCCGCTCAGGGACTAACTGGGCATCAATCGGTGGGGTGGTGAGCAATTGCGTTGTGCATCACTTGTATATTCCAATCCTTTTACTATTACTGTTGTCATGATCATTATTAGTTTCTTCCTTTCTGTTCTATTAAACCGTTCTTATCCCAACCCACGAGTTTTACTTCTTTTCCCAATTTTCTCCCCCATCCCACTTGAGGGGGGTGAGGGGGGGAAGTGAGTGAGCGGCCGCATGGTACTTAGTTGCTGGCTGGGGTTAAACCACGACACAGCTGCATCTGTCCTGTCACACAGCTGGCAAACCTAAGCACTACATTGGCAGTTTTGATAATCACATGTAAAACCTGGCCTTACAAGGGAAGGACCCAACTATGGTGAAATCTCAGCACCACTGAAATCAGGCCAGACTTGCTGTTGATCCAACATGATAAGGAGACTTTCATCAAGTTAATTTAAATAACAGAGAGAAATAGGAAGTTTCAGACTGGTCCAGGCTACTACTGGTCTTATCTCTTTCCTCAAATGTCCACAGAATGGCTTTTATGCAGTTAAGAGAGACAGAACTATGAAGGACATGATTCCCAAGTCTCTGAGAAACATTATCACAGCATTCCCAATTCGTGACTGGCCAGGCAGACCATTAACAGCCATGCCAACTGCACCATGTGCCAGAGCACTCAAGAAAACCCCACGGGTGTTCTGGTAAGGTTTTTTATGGTGTGTTAAAGCATAGGGAGGAAGCTCGGGAAGGAAGGTTTCGTGTTGGGTCATTCAGAAAGAATTAGCTGGAACACAGATAGCCAAAAACAGTCCTTCCCCTCACTAACCTAGAATACACTTTCTGTAACTCTTCTAACCTACTGTGAACTTCCCAGCAAGAGAAAGAAACATATTTGCTCTCACTGACTCTCAGATTTTCAAAGCTGATCATGACTGAAGGCAGTATTAAGAGTTTCTAGTATTTTTCCATTTTCCCGATTTACCTATTTAGGCTCTGGAGTTATCCAAAGCCTTGTGAAACAGTCGCTAGAAAAACAATACACCACCACAACCAAGCCAAAAACACCTCAGTCTTTCAGCCTATGCATTACAAATACTTAACTAGCCCAAACAGCTAGCATCGATAACATGCCACCAATAACTACACAGAGAAGCCACACCAGGCATAACGTAAGCAGGAAATACCCGTTTAAAGTAACAAGCATGACTTCTCCTAGGCCTTCCTACTCTCTAGGGATTGGCAAGGCAATGAATACAGGTGTCTGAAAACTTGAAAGGACAGCATGGTTCTACTCCACCTTTATTTTCATATCCCGCACTGTCTTCATAATCCAGGGGAATGCCGTGTGCCACCGGCTTTGCAGTCCAGTGTGGGAAGGCTCAAATTTCCATCACCTCGACTATCCGTCGGGTAACTCCAGGGATGCCAGAGCAGATTCATGCTCTGGAAAGGAAAGCATGTCCGGGGAAAATCACGCCGGGGCATAAGGGTTTGTGCAGACAACACAAAACAGGACATCAGCAAGAGCAACTAGGTTAATGTTGATATCAGCTCCCCTGGCCCAAGCCCCAGCAGCTTGCTCACCACGCAGTGCAGCTCAAGCCTAAGCTTTATACATTTATTTGCAGTTTTGCTTTTGACCAAAGAAATATCAGTAAAAAAAAGAAGTTATTGTAATACGGGAATGAACTCTAGTAAACCATGTCACCATTTTAGCAGGAAGATCACCCAAAAAACCCCCAAGCGAGTGCCTGAATCTTTTTTCTCACATGGGGAAAACCTGGACTTGTGTTCCTGAAGCTGGCAGCATTTCAACCAGTTAGAAACTTAGGGAAGAGAGGACCAGTAAATCCAGTTCCTGTCCTCTCCTGTACAAAACCTTGCAGAGCTATGCTTATATCACAAACTAATAAAGAACATGCAGTTAATACGAGGTTAGATAGTCCTAGGAAAAAAAGGAAAATTACTCACATACCTCAATATGTACAATAATCCTATCAGAAAAGCTCTCTTGCGACCCAGGAAGCAGGCTGTTTCCGGAACCGAAGGGCTGACAAGAATTATAACCATCAACAAATGCAATAAATAGCAGGGTTGCACAACTCTGGCTTTTCCAGAAGGCAGTAAAGTGCTTTTCTGTGAGCACACACGCCCAGTCCTGCCTGCTGCGGGAAAAGCATTCTGCTAAGGGAGAAACTTGGAAGAATCTGTTTTCCTTCTCTGCTTTTCAACGTGACTTCTTGCAAAACACAGTCTAACCCCTTTTTTTTCCGATGTAAGGGGAGGGCATACACAGCAGACATATTAGCCTGCATACAGATAAAAGCTATTCTACAAGAACTACAAAGGAACATATCAACCCACAAGTAACGTACTTGTCTGTGGAATAAATAAAAGGAACCTGCAAATCAAAAATAGTTTATATGAACCAACACAGTATTTCACCACCCATGCCAAAGCAATCAAACCTACAGGACTTATTGAGGCACAACACCTTGCTAGCCACAACACTGTACAAGCACAGGTAAGGGAGGACACTGAATATCTAGGATTCAGACTGAGACGAAACAGGTTTTTTTCTGCGCTTTGCCTCTTGTTCTGTGGTTGTAAGTAATCTTGCTTAATAAGAAAAATGAAGCAGCTGAATGAGTTTCTCATTTTTTCGTACCAGATAGCAGGGCTGCTTCAGGATTTCTAGTAGAATGGAAAGTTTTCAGCTCAGCTTAGATCAGCAGCCAAGGAAAGACAGGTTTTTTTCCTAAAGGCATTGCAATGAAGCTGAACCACCGTGGCTTAGAGCAAACAACCAAATATTTGAATACACTCCATTTAAGAACACCGCGAGTCAACTGTTACGCTTATAAAGTCCTGCTTACTAAAGTGTTTTACTCTTCAAAGTGTTAATCGGGGGGGGGTGGGGGCGGGGGGGGGGTTGAATCTGAAATTATTTTGTCTGAAACCCGAGCCTGTAAATTCTGGATCATATCCTCGACATCCCTGTGACTACGGGTTTGAATAAGCTACTCACGAGCACGAGATTTTTAGATGCCCCCATAAAACGCCAGACACAGCTGAGGCTCTTTTTTTTTTTTTTCCCCCCCTTCCCCGGTTTACGCACTATACTAAAAGGAGATCTCGGTGCACTTTTTGGAAAATGAAGTTCAACCCCCGCTCCCAAGGCAGCCCCAGCACCTCCTGCCCTTAACGCGGCCCACTGCCCCCGCCTTCCCTCACAGCCAGCCCCCGCCCCGCCGGCGGGAAGCCTCTGCCGGCGGCCGCAGCGCCGCGGCCCTTATCCGCTCCCCGCCTTCCCTCCCGGCGGTGCGCGGAGGTACCGGCGGGTGTTAAGGAGCCGTTGGCGGCCGCAGCCCGCCCGGGGCAGACCCTCCGTCAGGCGCCTGAGGACCGTTCCGGGCGGCGCGCAGGAGGAAAAGAGGCGGGAGGCGCTCCCGCCCGCCGGCCGACTGGTGAAGGGGGAGGCCGGACCGAGGTGCGGGGAAGGGGGCGTGCCGGGTCCTCGCGTACGGGCACAGGGGAGACGCGGAGACGCGGGATTTCTTCGGTAAGTCCCGACGGAGGTGGCGGCTTCGGCGGCGAGCGCTTTCGGGAGCTCCTGCCCTCGCCGTGCGATGAGCTGCTGGCTGGGGCTGCGGGGCAGGGAGCCCTCCTCGGGGAGCCTGGTGTGTCCGCGGGTGGGCAACGGTTTGGGCATATTCTCACGTAACGCCAGCAAAGAGGGTATTTTTCACAAAACGGAGGCTGCGCTCCCGCGTTAGGAGCTAGAAGGACATTCGCCTAGGAACTGTTGGCTTGCTCTGCGTGCAACGTACACGCAGCAGCACGCAAGACAAACCTGCCCAGGGATGAGCAGAGTTCACAATGCAAGCTGTGGTCTGCCAGCCTCCTACGTCGGCTGTCGCAGGGGGCAAAAAAATACACTCGTGACCACGGCCTGGCGTTTTGGGGAGACGCAAAGGATAGCTGTCCTTGTGTAATGTGCTTGAAAACCGTATTCTGCACTGCCCCTGCCTCAAAGCCCATATCGTCATTTAAAATGAAAGTTAAATAACACCACAGATGTTACTATTTTTCTTGATACACAGGTCCAACACTTATTTTTTGATTTGCCAAAGCAACCTGGCAGAGCTCTCTGAGCAGTAAGTTGTAGAGGGAGTCATAGCTCTTGAATACGTTGTTAAAGACTGAAGTAGGAGCCCTGTGGTTCTCAAGTTAAGCATCCTTGTTCTTAATGCTGTGTCATGCTCCTGTCTCTAAAAACGGGGATGATGCACACTGAAGGAGATGATGTTGGGAGAAGGGCAAGAGATAAGATCATCATTCGCTTGACTCAAATTAAGGTACAGACAACAGCAGTGCAATGTGCTACCTTAAAGTTGCAGGAGAAGTCTGGATTTAATGATAGACTAGTTTCGTTCCAGGTGGGAGTTCTCTGAAATCTTTCTCCTGTGCACTGCAATCTAGTAAATAGACACTCCTTCAGTATTTACGTGAAAGTATGTTCAGTCCAGCCTCAATAAACCTTTAATGGAGGACTGAGCAGCTGAGCTGGGGGTGCCTGAGGTGGCACACAAGCAGATCATGAATAGATAGCAGGGTCTGTGGGAGCTGCTGGGATCCAGGTTCAATGGGTGCTGCTGAAGCAATCATTGGCTGTTCTTCCTCTTCCCAAATTAATAATGTAGCCATTTGTAACATTCATAAATGTGAATAAAGCCAACATTGTGCATTGATCTGAGGCACAGTTATATACACTGCAGATTTCTCAAAATATGTTTCTTTATATTCCTCTGTTTTGCCCAGTCCTGATACATTTCAGAAACCAATTAAGGAAGATACTTACAGAAGCAGAACATGCTTTTAAGTTGGTATCAAATTCAGCCCAAATCTTGAGACAGACAACTGTCTCTCTAGACCAGTCTGCAAACTAAGTGAAGTGACTTGATTTTCCCCTTTAACCAAAGCTGACCTCAAGTAACATCTCACGTCCTCCTGCTGGTGCAAAACAGCAAAGAGCAGAACTAAGCACAGAAAGTGTCCATCCTGCTGCTCACAGAGTTGCTTCCAGCTCCCCAGAGTTGAGGCATACTAATAGTAAGAGGGATGGATACTGGTGCCACTGCAGTTTGTCTTACAGATGGCATGCCCCATCAGATCTGGCAGATGCCAGATGGCATCAGGGCATCTCTCTGTACACATCTGTCAGAAGCACAGATGGTATTTCCTAATTTGTTTTAAAGTGAGCTCTGAGAGCTACTTGAAATTTTCTATTTCTATAAT
Source organism: Pandion haliaetus (assembly GCA_013401275.1). Taxonomy (NCBI): domain Eukaryota; kingdom Metazoa; phylum Chordata; class Aves; order Accipitriformes; family Pandionidae; genus Pandion; species Pandion haliaetus. The sequence continues at coordinate 65,927 of VYZV01012970.1, forward strand.
CATCTAAGCTTGGTAGAAGCACTGTTGCAGCCTACTTCAGCAAGCAAGCTGAGGTTGCTAAACTACTGTTTCAGAACTGTTGCTGTTACTGCGTTAAAGATACAAGAAGGAAGCAATTTCAAGTTTTCATGCAGAAAGTGACACACTGATGTACCACCATTCACTGTGCTTGGAGTTAATGTACAGTGGTATAATTTAGCCTTAAAAAAACACAAGTTAGAATACTTAACTGCAGTGATGATTCACCTACCCATAAAAAAAACAGATTAAATTGTAAGCTGCTTCTCAGTGTCATTCATTGACTAGAGCTGGTGAGAAGCCTCAGGATTGGTGTGTGACATGTTGGGAACTTATTGCAATCTAGAAGGAGAAACATGACAAACATCTGCGCTATATGATTTCAGTTAATTAGCCGCTCAAATGTTTCTCTGGTGAGTAACTGAGAACTCATTCCCTGGTTCCTACTTTAAGTACCCAGCCTCTTCTTCCTTTAGACTAACTTTCAGCACAGGAAAATACTGGCTTTGCATGTATAGAGGACCAGATCACAGTGTTTCCTAAGATGTCTCATAGATCAGATTTGGATGCACTGCAGTTTCTCATATGTTAGAACAGAACCTGGTTCATAAGCAAATGTCTCTGTGCTGCATGTGAGAAGCTTAAAAAAAAACCCCAAACCAAAACCCAACAAAAGTTATTTGTTATTTTTAGTGCCTAGTTAAGTACTTCTGCAGCAGATAACTGGCATTTTCCAATAGGCAACAGGGAAATACCTACAGTTGGTGACAATTTCTCCTTTAGGTCTCGCTGATATGCCAGCTTTTGCATTCATTTTACGTACTGGCACATCAGTCACTTCTAAACACTGTATTTTGTTTCACACAAGAGGTAAATTCTGACTAAAGAGCCAAGAGTGCTTTATAGACATTTGAAATATTACTGCCTACAGTCAGACTGCATTTGTAAGTCATTTGATACCTTGTAGTCAAAGGACTACACTCTAAAGCAAGAGCACACAGGCCCAGACAGTACTACTTAACAGTCCATTTTAAGTCCATAAAGTAAACCTTACTGTCACTGCTAAGTGACGTATTTCTTCCAAAGATAAATCTACTTGTGAGATCCTCAGAAAGAACTAATTGGCAGCAATTTACAGTCATGGGTGTTTTTCAGTGTTCTGAAGTGCTATGCAGCCATTGCAACAGATGCGAGATTGCTGGAAAGAATTCAGCACAGAGCAATCTGTCACTTAGCTGTGGTCACCGAATGAGTCTTTGGCAAAACAGTGGGAAATGATGGTTGTCATGGACTGGGTAGGCTTAACTCCCACTTCTTCGTTCCAGTGGTTTCATTACATTTACTACCAGCCAATTTGCTATAAATTACATACAGTCACTATACAATAGTACATGAAGTATTTTAATGCCACACTGCAGCCATTTTTTTTGGTACTACAGTGATTTCATTTTCATTTCATTTTACTTCTTTCTTGTAGTTCGGAGGACTCATTTAATCATGACCTCTTTTGAAGAAGCTGAAACTGAAGAAACAGTAACATGCCTCCACATGACGTTTTACCATCCTTGCCAAGAAGACAAGATGATGTTTCGTTGCTTGAATTTCTGTAAGCGAGAA
>VYZV01012975.1:0-20143 GCA_013401275.1 Pandion haliaetus
CGGAGCTTGCCGAAAGCGGTCGGCAACAAAAGCCCAGAAGAAGCTTACAGCAGAGAAAGGATTTGCTTCCCATTCTCCCTGGTCTCCTAAACAGTGATCACCCCAGAAAGTCCATCAATGAGTTTTGCTCATTGCCCCTTATCAGGAAGCTCATGCAAAGCTGGACTTTCCTCTCTGCCTCTGTCCCAGGCACATATGTGCCTCAGCTCAGACCACAGTTATTTACCCATTCAACAGTTATTTACCTATTCAATCTTCACAAGCCTAAATCATCACAGGATCACTAGCTTCCCCAGCATCCAACCAGGTAACACAGCAGTTTATGTCCCAAACCAGCATGTCATACCTACTCCAGGTCTTACAAAATGGATGCTGTTGCACACCTTGTTTGACACAGATCATTCTGTTCTACAGGAAAAAGAGGAGCCTCAAACTAACAAAACAGCGTAATTCCAGATAGCTTTAGATACTGCTGCATGCATTATCTTCCCCAAGGCACACGCGTACTGGACCAGGTGACAGCCTAAACCATCCTTTGCTTTAAAAATCTCCACGTACTTTGACTTTCATAAATCCAAGTCAATCCATAGCATCACTGCAACTTTGTAATGTGGTGAAAGCAGAAGAGACAAAAAATAAATACCAACTGACAGAAGCAGCACATTTGTATCTATGGATGAACTCAGAGAGAACATGGTCTAACCTTGCCAGAATCCCTCAGGGCTTTCTCCAGCTGTATCCTTGCTGAACTGGCCTCTCCACACTGATGGGTAGCATCAGCCTCACTCTGAAAAGAGTAATTCTGTCCTGCAAAGGAAGAGAAAAGGAAAAAAAAGACACAAAAAACCCCACACACCAAAAAAATCCCAAAATGCCAGTTTCTCTGCAAGTTCTGATTGCTGAGCAGTTTGATGTCAGTACCTGCTTGACAACACTTGCAGCACAAGTAGGTTATGCAAGGCAGCAGTCCCCATGCAGCCAATTAACCCCTTTCTGTTCCAGAAAAGAGACTGAATTGCAGAGCTCTTTATCACCCTAGGACTCCTCTGCTTCACACCTGGGTTTCTGCCAGCTTAATCCATGCAGCAGCATATCACCACACTTTCTTGCTGAGACAGTTCCATTGTCAAAAAGCCCCCATTACGCCTGATTAACCTGTAGTGATAGATTCTCTCCCCTGTACCAGTCTAGTATAGGGTTGATGATTAAATCCTCATTTGTAAGGCAGACCACATCTCTTGCATAAAGAGATTGCTGCTAGACAGCTATACCACATACCTAGTTAATTATGATTTTTATAATTTGGGCTCGTAATGGTTTCTTAGTCAAAAAGCGGTTATGGAAAAGCTTCAGTACATAAATACTGCATAAATTATCATAACTTAAGACAAAAAATTGGTTGGCATTCTAAAGCTGACAAACTGCATGCTACAGTAGTTAGAAAGAGTACAGAGTTTATGTACAACCTGCATGAAAGCATGTATTTCTCCTATCCACTTCTTACCAACTGGCAATCACAGACGGTCTCCTAAAATACTTTGAACAGAAAATAGATCTTTGCATTTGGAATGTGCAAGTTCTACATCTACATTAACACATTTGTAATTCACAGCATGACATTCAATGAAAGATGACATGGTAAGGGTGTTGTACATTTTAACATACTTACGTAATGAGCAATTGTTTTGAATATATTCAAAAATAGAATTTTCTGTAGGTTAGCAGAAACCCACTATTAGTAATCATTTTCCTTTCTAGAAATTCTGATACCTTGGATGGCTTACATGAATTTTTTTGTGCATTGATACTAAACACTTTTCATATAACAAACAGTGAAAAAAAGCAACAGTTTTATTTTGGAAACAAAATAATATAATGAAATATTGGGATTCTACAATAATTGACAGAAACATTACAAAAAAAGTCCTTTATGACAGTTGTTATGGGTTTGTGTGGCGCGGTTTTCTTTGGTAGTGGGGGAGGGGGCTGCAGAGGTGGCTCCTTTAAGAAGCTGCTGGAAGCTTCCCTGGTGCCAAAGAGTCGGACCTACCCCTGCAGCCCAGGCAGGGAGTGACGGTGGTAGCGCCTCTGGGAGAACATATTTAAGAAGGGGAACCGGCAGTGTGGGGGTTGGGAAACGTGAGAGGAACATCTCTGCCGATACTGGCAGCCTGAGGAGGCTGATGGCTCTGCAGCCCGTGGGGGTGAACAGTGGAGTGGAGGCTTCCAAAGATGGCCGTAACTCCATGGTAAAAACCGCACTGAAGCAGTGTGACACTGGAGAGCAGCCCGCGGAAAGGACCCGCGCCAGGGAAGTTCGGGAAGAACTGAAGCCCGCGGAAAGGACCCGCGCCAGGGAAGTTTGTGAGGAACTGCAGCCCCCGGAAAGGAACCACGTTGGAGAAGTTAGTGAAGGACTGTTTGCCGTGGGAGGGACCCCACGGTGGAGCAGGGGACGAGTGAGGAATCTTCCCCCTGAGGAAAGGAGCGGCAGAGACGATGTGTGGCGAGCTGACTCAACCAACATCCCCTGTTCCCCTGCGCCGCCAGGGGGAGGAGGTAGAAAGCATCGGGAATGGAGCTGAGCCGGGAAGGCAGGAGGGGTGGGGGGAGGTGTTCTGAGGTTTGGTTTCCCTTCCTAATACCCTTGTGTTTTGGTTTTGATTTGATTTGTAGTAAATTAAATTGATTTTGTTTCTTCCCCAAGTTGAGCCTGTCTTTTGCCCGTGACCATAAGTGGGGAGTGATCCCTCCCAGTCCTTGTCTCAACCCACGAGCCTGCCTTTGGATTTTCTCCTCATCCCAGCGTGGCCAGGCACGGGGGTGGGGGGTGAGTGAGCGGCTTCGTGGTGCTTTGTTACCGACTGAGCTGAAACCACGACAACAGTACATTGTTTTATTTTTGCCAGTTATCTCAAAAATGCTAATTTTATTTTGTTGTCAGGAAAAAAGATAAGGGCTTACTCCTTTTCCTTTGTTAGGCAGCAAAATCAATAATGTACACAAACTCCACTGCTCATGGAACACTGCTATGGTAGGGAGATGGAGGTGGCCTGAAGAAAAGAGGAGCTACTTAGATGTATGAACGAACTGACAGCCTGGTGCACTGATTCCCAACCCTTCTGATTTGCTGTTAGGTACTGCAAGACCACTGTCACATGCCCAACAACCACAGCAATACAGAGCAACAACACCCCCTTTTAGAATAAATATTTGAGATGTTCATCAGTTCTCAAATTGTTCTCCCAAACTCTAGGCCATCTGCATGCTGTAGCCAAGCAGAAGAACAAGGAAGGGTGTGATTTTGTTGACTGAAGTGAAAAAGCTGCTATGAACTTTCTTATTCTTTGGTATCAATCACTCTACCTCCAAAAGTCTTACCATACTATGTGTCTCAAGGATAGAGGACTGTATGGAAAGTTTGTAATTAATCCAAACCAATGTCATATGGAGGCAAAGTGACCTTATTCCGGTTAGCAAGAAAGGCAATATAAAATCACTTGCATTTGCAGTCACTTTACTGTTGACACATGATGGAGCCCTGCTTTCTTGGAGATGCCTGAACGCCTGCCTGCTGATGGGAAGTGGTGAATGAATTCCTTGTTTTCCTTTGCTTGTGTGTGTGGCTTTTGCTTTACCTATTGAACTGTCTTTATCTCAACCCATGAGTTTTCTTACTTTTACCCTTCTGATTCTCTCCCCCATCCCACTTGGGGCAGGGAGTGAGTGAGTGCCTGTGTGGGGTTTAGCTGCCAGCTGGGGTTAAACTACAGCAATCAAATGGTTACTTGGGAAGACAAACACCATCACTCCGAATGTGTCCCCCCCTTCCTTCTTCTTCCCCTAGCTTTATATGCTGAGCCTGACACTTTATGGTGTGGAATATTCCTTTGGTCAGCTGGGGTTAGCTGTCCCAGCTGTGTCCCCTCCCAGCTTCTTGTGCACCCCCAGCCTGCTCACTGGTAGGGTGGTATGAGAAGCAGAAAAGGCCCTGACTCTGTGTAAACACTGCTCAGCAGTAACTAAAACATCCCTGTAATCAACAGTTTTCAGCACAAATCCAAAACATAGCTCCATACCAGCTACTATGAAGAAAATTAACTCTATCTCAGCCAAAACCAGCACAAAGTCACATACAGAAATGTTTTCCAAAGTAGCCACCAGTAATGTCATTCAGAATTCTTTAGCAAAAGTCTTCATAGCTACATTTACATTAGTAAACGTAAAATGCATTTTCCTAAGTTTAACCAACTAGTTTATCATGGGCAAATTGAGTGACTCATTTCACAAGTGCTTCACTTTTATATCTCAGCAAAATTAATCTGGAAGGAGGAAAGCTGTTTCTATAGTAGGTATTAATACATTTAGCATCATACTTGTTCCTCCCTGCTTTGCCTCCTTGGTTTTATATTTTTTCCACACCAAGGAAGACAAATGACATAGAACGATAAAAAGTTGGTATCAGTTTAAGCCTCAGTTTGAAGCACCGGGGGGTTTTCAGCACAACTCCAGGTTGTTTAAAGATTTCCCCGATGTTCCCATGTCCTGAAATCACCACTGATGTCCCAGAATATTTTGTTCACTATAACTTCAAAGACCCATGAATTTTCACAGATTGAAAACAGACAGCACAAACGCTCTTATCATAGGAATCAATTGTGAGGGGACTCAAGAGGGCCCTTCGCCCATCCCCACTGCCCAAAAGGAGGGGGTGAAGTGTCCCTGACAGGACAGAAGATTGTCAATTAATCTTCATGATTGCACGGAAGAGAAATACAATTACAGACGAATACAACTTGGTTTCTCTGCTGAGTGTTTCAGCCCAGGGAAGCTGGACGATCAGTAAACACAAAATCCCATGTTTGATTTAATGAGGGATAGTAGAACATCACATTAAATAATCCACTTCCAAGTATCAGTCTGACATGACATTTGGGCTGCAGACTGGATACCAGCTTATGCTACAGGTTTTTATATATACACATTTTGAATTGTGGGTGCCTGGGAACTGTATTTGGGATTAGCAATGGGTGGGGTTTTGTGGAGCAGTCAGCCCCCCCTGCAGCAGGCATTGCTTTGTCTCAAGTCCTGCTCCCACACACCTTGAAGGCTGAGGCTATAGCACAGCTTGGACACCAGCAGCTTCCCATCCATCTGCGCTAAAAATCACATAACCCAGCTCTCAGGAGACACTGGGCACACAGAGACTGAGGCTTGTCTGCCTCATTCACATTTAATCAGATTCTGCTCTTGAAGGTTTTTTATTTATAGCTCAGTATTTACATGTTTTTATACTTAATTTCTCCTGAAAAAGATTTGTATTGGAGACTTTCCAAAGAGCGAGACTTACAGTGCAGTGATTCACCCAGGGTCACTCTGTCCATTAGAAAACCTTGGTCAGAAGATAAAATTGCGGTCAACTTTGGAGCAGAAGATCATGATTTCTGCTGTGCTGTAGTACTGTCAGAGACCTCTGCTACTACATAACTATGACATGTAATATCTGTGCCATTACATAACAGTAAGTTCAAGTTTTATCTGAATTTAGACAGAAACATGTTCCTACGTCCCTTTTGAAAAGGCCTTCAGACTGCGTTCTAAGTCTCTCTTTTGTGAATAATTATCAGTTGACTACAAACACAGATCACTAGATTAAGAAGATGGTAACGGTTCTTTTAAAATTTAGACGGCTTTTAGGAAAAGGAAATTTGTTTCATGAACAGAAACATAAAATAACTTTGATGCAAATTCACTCATCCACAGTCAAATAGTTTCTCTTTGTTCAATACACTCTCACCTTACCCTTCAGAATATCAAAAACCTCACTTGCAGGTGCATGTCTGCATGTTAGCAAAAAGATAAATTTTGGCACTAATTCAAAATGCTTTCCATGCACTTGGGAGGTAGGAAAAAGAAAAGATGTACTTACATGCAAAAATCACTAGAACCAAATGAGATTTTTTTGAGCGACCTCTTCAATTAAACCAAAGTAGAAACACTGCTAGCCACAAATTTTGATCCTTCTGGACTCAGCACCATGAAATCAAGAAAACAATTTCAGAGAGATGGGACCATTCCTCCATCCAAAGTGTAATTTTTCCTGCCACCAAGGAATTCTCTGCAAACATCCATACAGCTGCAGACTTCCAGTATGAAACACAGATGGAGCTGAAGCGGGCAAGGCAAAAAAAGCCCCTACAAACTCACTGCACACATGCCATTGAACTGCTGGGGAATTTGTACAACTACCTACTCTGTTGCTGCTGTACGTGAGCTACTGACACTGGCACAGGGGAGCAGAGGGGCTCAAACGCTTGAGTTAGTTAATGGGTACAGCTTGCTGCTCTTTGGAGTCTGGTCTTTGTGATAGGTTTAACCCTGCTCAAGAAATCCCTGCACATTCAGGCCACTGACTACAGCATGAGACTTCTTGCCACTGGAGTTACTACAGAAAAAGCATTATCCAGACTGATTCAACCCATCCGTACAAGCTTTAAAACAGGAGAGTAAAAACCGTCAAGTAATTTCAAAGGCTAGAATGAGTTTTGATTTGGTTTTCATCATTAACAATACTGCTTGGAAACAGTTACCAAGGAATGAAATGTGCATTACTAGAAAGAACTGCATCTTTTTTGCATTTAGATCTTTTCTTTTTAAACAGCAAATCAGAGAAAATTTTCAGGACAGAGGCCCTCTTATGCTCCCNGAATTGTACATCAGAATGAACCATTCCTTTATTCCACTGATTCCTCCACAAACCATATCCTCAACAGCCTAACTCTGCAAAGCCCAAGCAGTATGAAGATGCTTTTTATGGCATCGTAAGTTTTTACAAGGCTGACGTCCTATGACAAGCATGAAGCCAGCCTAAGCAAAGTATTGACTAGAAAGAAGTACTGGAAAGTTATCATTTTTAAGGCAGTATTTTATACAGTAGTAAGATTAAAAATCAAGTAATATATCTAGCTCAAAGCTATTCCAAATACAGAGAGATAAAGCATACAGACAAATATCACAAGCTTCTAGACAAAGCTGGTAACTTCTTGTCTGAGAGAAATTCTGATATTTCAAAAGATTTCTGAATCAGAATAAAGCCTTAAAGATGCCTTATTTCCTGCAGGAGCAAAATTGTGAATATTATTCTTCTAGAAACTGTAGGCGCTTTTCCAAGAAAATGAAGCAGTTTGCTTCTCCCAGGAACAAGTGCATCCTTCGTCTCCCAGTTCTGCTGTCTCCAGAGCTCTGACTACATTTGGCTGGGTCAAGGTCTGGACCTGGACCACAGTGGTGTCAACAGTGACCCACAGGCCACTAGACAAACTAAAGTAAGTCTGCCAGGGTTTCATGGGAAGTTCATGTAAGCAAAAGAATTTTTCTGCAAAAGACCCTTTGATATGGATAAATCTTAAATAAAAATAATTTTTAAAAAAGCCTTAAAGCATTTTGCTGAGAAACTCCAGGTCTGTGCTTTCAAATCTGCTGACTGGAAAGTTTTCTAGATTTTTTAAAATACTGCAGAAGTGAAAATGCTTTAAAGGAAGCCACAAAGCAAGCACATATCCCAGCTCTATCAAATACAAACTGCTGAAATCCATTTGCTAGGGTCCTGGTGAGGAATGTCAGTGCTGCCTTTTTGATCAAAAGCTTCTAAGGTTTCTCCAGAGATGCTTTCATCCATCAGTTTCCATTTGAGAAGATTAGTCAATCAATCCCTTCTCTAACAGAATCTAACATTAAATGCTCTTTAATGTTAATGTTTCTTTTGCACTTCTGGAGAAGTGAATCAAGAAAATGTCATGTTTTTCAAATATTTGTTTTCCAGCATGCATTAACAGGTAAGAAACACCACTCTGGAAATGGAAATACTTTCAGATCTCTGGCCAGCTAGCAATCAAAAAGTGATAACCAGTGGTGGAAACTGCAGAAATATTCTTCTTTCTAGCTCTACAGCTCAGATATAATTTAATATCCATGTACATGAAAGTCTCACTGCAGCCCTGGATCAGTTATCAAGTTGAATACAATCTTGTCTTGTGATATCAGTGCAACTTGGGATTTCTGAAAGAAACAAACTTATTTTGATTTAATAATCAAGACATCTTGTGGAACTACGCCTCTTGTGCAACACACTCAAAAAAGGGCTGCCACTTGTAGTGGCAATGAAATTGCCTTAACTTTGAAATTCAGAACTAGGTGACGTCGCCCAGGAAGTTCCTCAAGCTTTTTGGGAAATAGAGAATAGAGTTTTCTCTTGTGAAAGCCAGAAAACAGAATAGCCCTTCAGTTTCAAGCTAAATAGCATCTGGGAAACAGCTTTTAGCTGAATTAGACTTAGAATGTGGTGTTTAATTAAACTAATCTGAAAGCTGAGGACTATTATTTAATAAGAAAAGGTTTCACCTTCTACAGAAATCACTACTATGCTTTTTGTCTGACAGCAATTTTGAGCAATGATCACTCTAAAAGGGCTGAGGATTTATAGTTCTTAAAGAAGAGGTAAGTAAGAGGCCACAGGGGCGTAAAAAAAAAAAAAAAATCTAATCAGCAAGTACATCATGGCTACAGCTTTGACTTCACAAATTTTAGTAACTTTCACAATCCAGGTGCAGAAAGATTGTTCCCAGAAAGGTTACCTGGCAACAGAGCTTCTAGCAAACAGCAGCTGAACCATGGTGCTGGTGACCATATTCGCATATTCCCCCTTTCTAGTTCTTTGTCATTGGAGCTGCACATTGGAGAGCAGCTGCCAGTGCTGGGCCGGCACTGCTGGCACAGCAGTCACCTGTACACTGTAGGGCATCCTCCAGCGCCGACTTACAGGACAAGCTAACCCAGCAAAGGTTTCATATGAGCATCTCCAGCACAACACAGATGTATGCCATCACGGAGCCCGTCACAGCTCACAGAGGCTTTCCCCCCTCTGCTTGCAGGCTGGGGTAGGGTCTGCTCTGGTTCACCCAACTGCTGCGGCAGAACCACCATGCATCGATTGTAATGTACAGGAGACATGACCACCTACATGGGGCAGTTTCTGCATCAGCAATGACACAGTGGCTGCCCTAAGGGGCCCCGCAGTCTTGCAGTACAATAAATTTCAGTTTGCCCCAAACTAAAAGGAGCAAGAGCAGCAGCAAGCACAGAAGAGAAGCAGAGCCAGATACTTCTCTTCACTGTTACTTTGCCTGTTTTTATATCCCTGTTGTTTTCTTTTCCTCATTTACTTTTCCACTTTTCTCCAGTGCTTGAATACCTCTCTATTTATCCTGTGTGCCTGCAGTGTTCCTCAACAGGCTTGCATTTGTGTTCTTTGCCTTGTTCTTGCAAGACAGTTCAGGAGTTTAAATCAGAGCAGACTGCATACTTCACATGTCAGTTCAAGATACAAACTTTAAGTTGGAAAGTGACATCTTGCTGCAGCGAAGTTTCTCTGTCAAAATTTATTTCCATTATTTCATTCTCTGTTGTCAAACACTTCCACCTCCATCTTCAGAGAAATTTCGTTTGTCAATAATTACAAAATAGGAGTAGAATAAAAAAATGAAGTCTTTAGTAAAAGCTTCCTTTTCCTCTTCACTCAAAAAAGCTGGTAGCAAAAACTTCACAAGTAATTACTGTAACTGAAGACCATCCTCAGTAAACTCTGATATGAATATATCATAGCTGAGTCAAGAGTAGACTTTGTTATAGCCCTCTAAACTCCATGCTGCCTGGAAGGGTTTCCATCGCTCACAATGGTTTACATACAACTTTTGAAGTTTCTGCCTGACTCAGCATAAGGAGGCCCTTCCAAAGGGGAACAGTTGTCTTTATAAAGAGCTTACACAATGGAAAACCCTTGAAAACATTGTACATGTGACTCATCATACATTCATATAATCTGGTGCAACACCAAACCTCCAGAGGCTGATTTATCCCACCCTCTAATTTATGTATATTAAAAACAAAACAAAGCCCACGACAATGAGATTAATTATTCAAGATGTTTCTCTGGAGAGATCCAAAATATATACACTTCACTTCTAAATGTCTAAGTTACAGGAGATAAAGTCCATCCAGCAACCATTTCTAAACTATTCCTCAGCACTGCAAGTGTCTAAGCCATGCTACAGGAGGAAGGTTTTCAAATTGTGAAAAAAAGCTTTAATGTCTGTGTAATAACTCAAGACATCACACAAATCTGGTAACCCTGACTGCAGAAGGGAGAACCAAGAGTGCTCTAGTGCTCCAGATAATCACTCTTCTTTCAGGTCCAGGTTTCTTATAACTGATGTAAAGTCAGAGATGTGATTATCAGCAGTGACCATTTACTGCCAGACACAAAAACATCAAGAATGGACTAAAAAAAATTAGACTCTTTCTCACTTTGGAGGCAACCAGGATTTTTACCACTTCATCCATTTATTGCTACTTCTTCCTTTCTTATTACTGCTGCCAAAAAATCACGAATGGCAGCTTGCTGCATCACAGTATTTGCTGTAAGATACATACCTACAACTTTGAAAATGGGCTTTCCTCAACACCATGTTACCAAGAAAGCTTTGTGGCTGGATCTACACTGAAATGTGTGACATTGTAGGTCCAAATAGACTGAATCAAAGGCAAAAATAAGAGGGTAGAGACTCAAAGGCAAAGACAAAAACAACTCCTAGAGAAGCAGGGTGCTAGCAGAGAGCTCTGCACACTCCACAGAGGTGGGAAGCTGCATTCTGCAGTGGCTGGTGGCGAGTTTCCCATTACACCCATGGCATGGCTTCATTTTCATAGAAGCAACAGTGATCTCTTCTTTACTGTATTATACATGAAGCAGAACATAGCTTAATATCTCTTTGCAGACTCCAGACTGAGAAACTTTTAGGGTCAGCAACTCTCCCACTGACTTTGTCATGCTGGCCAATTCTTTGAAGTCCGGTCTGCAGCTCAGAAATCAGCTGCCAGCTTCCCAAAATACTTCCCAGATTTTTCTCAGAACTGTTACAGACAGAAGTTTTTTTTAATAGGTCCACATTATTGCAAGGTACCAACACCGCAGACCATAAATAAGGTGGCTGCCAACAAGATGTCAGAAATGAAGACAGGCTCCCTGGCAGTGACACCGTAGGATAGGCTGTAGCCTACCACAGAGCTATCACAGCTATTCCAACATTGTTCACTTTCTCTGTATTTGCATATCTTGCACATATTTGCATATCCTTATTTCCTTCTTTTATAGCAGGAAAAGCTCTTAATCATTGTGCTGGTTTTGGCTGGGATAGGAGTTAATTTTCTTCATAGTAGCTAGTATGGAGCTACGTTCTGGATTTGTGCTGAAAACTGTTGATATTACAGAGATGTTTTAGTTATTACTGAGCACTGCTTAGACAGAGTCAAGGCCTTTTCTGCTCCTCACCCCACCCCACCAGTGAGTAGGCTGGGGGGGGCACAAGAAGCTGGGAGGGGACACAGCCAGGACAGCTGACCAAAGGGATATTCCACACCATACAATGTCATACTCAGCATATAAAGCTGGGGGAAGAAGCAGGAAGGGTGAACATTCGGAGTGATGGCGTTTTGTCTTCCCAAGTAACCATTACGTGTAATGGAGCCCTGCTTTCCTGGAGATGCCTGAACACCTGCCTGCTGATGGGAAGTGGTGAATGAATTCCTTGTTTTGCTTTGCTTGTATGTGTGGCTTTTGCTTTACCTATTAAACTGTCTTTATCTCAACCCACAAGTTTTCTCACTTTTACCCTTCTGATTCTCTCTCCCAAGCCACTGGGGGCAGGGAGTGAGCGAGTGGCTGTGTGGTGCTTAGTTGCTGCTTAGGGTTAAACCACAGCAACCTATATTTGGGGTTATATCGATCGTATACCACACATCATCCAACAATAAAACAGGCAGTAGAGCTCTTGATATGTATTTGGTAGTGAAAAGATACAGAGATCCTTTTCACACACAGGAAGGTAATCTAAAGCAAGGAGTTCATATAACAAAAGCACTTGTCTGAGCATTAGTCCCATATTAGATTAAATTCAAAATTTGACATAAAGTAACAAATGCAATGTCTGATAAGTAACATTTGTTTCAGTGAGGCACTCATTCCAGTTAAAGTGTTTAACATTTGGTAAATAAATCAGATGCAAAATAAGTCTCAACTAATTACATAATGGGTCATTGAATTTACACTGGTATATCCTGCCAGTTCTTTCCAAGTAATGTCCTGGGTGAGATTTGCTTATGCAGCAGAGCAGAACTGAACCAATAGATTACAAACTCTGAAGAGGAAATAGATTTTTAAGGGGAATCCTGAGGCTGGAGAACAGAAGCAGAGTAAATTGCAGTAGGAAAGCAGCCTGGAAGATTTAGGATGGGAACATACCCACGCATACTTGCATGCTGTTAAATGGTAAGCAAAACCACAGTTACTAAGTGGACTAAGAGAAGTCCCTGCAATGGTAATATACATCATGGATCCATGTAGAAAGACACTTGGAAAAATTACACTATGATGTCTCTTCCCTTGTCATTTCCCAGACCAATAACATTCCTGACAGACATTGTCTAGCCTCCTCTTTAGAAAAAACCTTCTGGTGACACATTCTTTACGATATCATTTTTACACAACACACAGTATTCAGGATGCAGGTACACTAATACCATAATGTTTTCTGTTTTGTTTTCTGTCCCTTTCCTTAAAAATCCTAGCATTCAGTTTGTTTTTTTGGGTGCTGCTGGCATTTTCATATCATTATTCATTATAAATCCAAGACAACACTCTTCAGCATTAATAGCTAACCCATCCATACTACTAACCAAACCAAACAGGCTCTGTTTTCTCATTGCAAGGCCAAACTGCAAAAACTGGTGTTTTGGGTTTGTGTGGTAGGGTTTTGGTAGTGGGGGAGGGGCTGCAGGGGTGGCTCCTGTGAGAAGCTGCTAGAAGCTTCCGCAGCTCCAAGTCGGACCTGCTGCTGGCCAAGGCTGAGCCGATCAGTGACGGTGGTAGTGCCTCTAGGAGAACATATTTAAGAAGGGGAACCTGCAGGGAGTAGTCGGATTGGAATGTGAGAGGAACACCTCTGCAGATACCGAGGTCAGTGAAGAAGGAGGGGGAGGAGGGGCGACTGAGGAGGCTGATGGCCCTGCAGCCTGTGGTGAGATGGCAGGCTGTCCCCCTGCAGCACATGGAGGTGAACAGGGGACCAGATGCCCACCTGCAGCCTGTGGAGGACCCCACACCGGAGCAGGGGGATGCCCCCGAAGATGGCCATGACTCCATGGGAAAGCCCGCGCTGGAGCAGTCTGTGACTGAAGGACTGCAGCCCATGGAAAGGACCCATGTTGGAGCAGTTTGTGGAGGACGGCCTCCTGTGGGAGGGACCCCACGGTGGAGCAGGGGACAAGTGAGGAGTCCTCCCCCTCTGAGGAGGAAGGAACAGCAGTGACAACGTGTGATGAACTGACCCTAACCCCCATTCCCCATCCCCCTGCACCATTGGGGGGAGGAGGGAGAGAAAATCGGGAGTGGAGTGGAGCCGGGAAGGAGGGAGGGGTGGGGGGGACATGTTTTAAGATTTGCGTTTACTTCTCATTATCCTTGTTTTGATTTGATTTGTAGTAAATTCAATTGATTTTTTTCCCCAAGTTGAGTCTGTATTTTGTCTGTGACCATAATTGGTGAGCGATCCCTCCCTGTCCTTGTCTTGACCCACAAGCTTTTCTTTATATTTTCTCCTCATCATCCCACCGGGGCCCAGGGGAAGTTGGGGGGAGTGAGTGAGCAGCTTCGTAGTGCTTTGTTACCAGCTGGGCTTAAACCCAAACACCTGGCCACCCTCAGGTCCCACAGCACTGAGCCTCCCCTGTACCTTGCATGGTGCCACTGTGGGTGTAAGACAAGACCCCAATCCTAAAGGCATTCTGGGATCAGTGACACTCAAAATAGAAAGTGCACAGAGAGCTGACATATCCCTAGCAACCTCATGGACTGAATGTCCTTCTTTTGAAGTCAAGAGCAGAATTTGAATTCATTTGACCTCAGCTTACTATGTCACTGAAATTTTAAGTTCATTCAAATACATACTTATGCTACTGCTTGTGTGCTGTAGCAAAAGAGCTATTGTCTTTATAATTTTAAAGAAATAGCTGCAATTACAATGTACTAACAAGCTGCAGTTGATACAACAACCTGGCAAGGTTGAAGGCTTGCAAAAGCTGTACACGCTGGAGTTTATGATCTATAGCAAGTGGGAATGCACTAAGAGGACAATGAACAGGTGCTGCCTTCCAGATAAAGTGTTTTTAAATAAAGATGGGGGGGCATCCCCCCAAACTTTCCACCTTCTTATTGCTAAGACTATTTACTGTCTTCAATCATGAAACCCCATTCCACCCGTTTATTATACAGCTGAGCAAAGCTTAAAAGGTGTAGCAATGAATTCTCTAGGTTTTGTAAGCCTGGAAACTAAAAGAAAAAAATTATATTAAAAAAATAAATCAAGCATCTTTCATGTAGAATAGAACAGGGCTTGTAAAGTAGACTAAGAAGTTAGAAATACATCTGACATGTAGAAAAACATCTGAAATGAAATTAAAAGAATCACAGCTCACGCTGCTTTCTAAGTACTACTATGCAATTACACTGCTCTGGATTTAAAGTGGGAGAAGGGTCCCATAAGGCACTATACAGACAGATTTACACTGAGCTTACAGTTACCAACAGTTAATAAGTTTGCCCCCTTTAAATAAAAGACAGAACCATAGTTTCCAGAACACTCCTATTTTTCTTAATTTTTTTTATTCAAAATTTTAAAGAGGCAAGAAGTTAGCAAAGAGGACAGATGCATACCACAAGACAAAGTTTGAAGTACTAAAAAGCAATGAACTATTTAAAATATATTTCAGTATTTTAAAACAAACAAACAAAAATACCCCCAAACAATAAGGCAATATCTAGTTTCACATATTCAAACTGCTTGAAAATGAAAACATATTGGAAAAGTGCAATGCTTAGCTTTCAAAACCTCCATAGCCCAGTTCTGGCACTGAACTAACACACCTGCAGACAAGTCCATACTTTTGCTTACCATAAAGCTACCATTTATAGAAACATTTCACTCAAAAATGTTAATTCAGATAGAAATGTCTGAAGCTATAAGCAAGCAGGCAAAGGCTGGATTAACAGCAGCAGCATAGTCCTCAGATGGCTGCTACAATTACATCAAGACACAGGAGGGATCCATGGTTTCCCAGAGGAAAACTGCAGTCTTTAACCCAGTATTCTGCTCAAGAAAAATGCAAATTTCTCACAGACTCATGTATTACAGGTTTACAAACTGACAAAGCCAGCCTAGAAAATAAGATGTGGGTTTCTGTTGTTCCACATCTCTCTTGCACAGACAGTATGTTTTATAAGAAGGGTCTGAGGTGAATAAAAACTTAACCCTTCCCCCCAAAAGAGTTCATGCTGTATCTCTTGGTTCATCACAAACTTCTTGGCCACTTTAGTTTTTAGAGGGGGACCTTGGTGATTCTCTTTTCTACTTCTCCCACCACCAGCAGATTTCAGCCATTGCTCCAATTATCTGGACTATGATCCCTAACTGCAGCAGGTCCAACAGACCCTGGACAAGGAGCATCTATGGATACACTCCTCCACAAACATGGAGTCACTTACTGCACACTAGATAATCTGCTCATGATCAGGGGATTGAGATCACAGGTACATCGCACTTTGAGGAAGAAGATAATGCACCTTATGCATCAAGGCACAGTAAAGAAGCATTCAACACTTCATTTCCAACTTTCTTTTAAGGCATAAGTAAAAGCAGCTGTTAGAGGTATCAAATCTTGAGTCTACCATAAAATCACATTCCTTAATAGAGCTGCAGAGTTCAACTGTTTCTGCTCTGATTTATTCATTAACACACACAGTGCAATAGCCTCTCCTAAAACACAGCCTTCCAGCAAAGCAGAAAAGGCAAATTTAAGTTAATTACCATCATTACACTTAATCTTGTAGAAGTCAGCACCAAAAACATAGGTGTGAGCTCTCTCCTTCTTTCTGACTCTTTTAAATTATTTGGTTAACTTACTGGAATCAGCTAAATGAGAAATACAGCAGCTCACTAAATACCTATCACATATATACTTGGTTAATGCAACCTGCTTCTCAATTAATATGAATATATCAGGTGCTTTCAATATTTTCTTGTATTCGTCAGGATACTGAGCACACAAGTTCTCTACTAGTGCCTAAATCTGCCCATAAACAATCCAGTAACTCATCTCAGCCCACACAGCTCACTCAACCACACACAGTCTTTTCCCCCATCCACAAGAAACTCAACAACTCCTCAGCAAAACAGGCCCCCAAAATTTGCTTTTAGTGCCTGTTCCTTCTCCACACAACCTCAAACCTGAGGGATGCATCTCCAGCTCCACAGAGCTCCACAGCTGGTCAAACCCACAGCTCTTTGATCCATCACAAACACTGCAGACAGACCAAGTTGCAGGAACTCTTCCTGAGCCACCACCAATCTCACTCCTGTGTAGCTGCAGCTTTTTTAGGATACGTTCCCCTGACAAGTACCAGTGTGATCCCCACCCTAATTAGTATCCACCCCACACTGACTTTTAACACCACCTAGGATGGAAAGCTGTTGCTGAAAGCAGTTTTTCACTAGAAATAAAATTTTTCCTTTATGTGTTTTCCCAACAATGCTTCAGGACTATTTAAATACTCAGTGCAAACTTGAGAGGTGCATGCTGGAATCCGCTCTCGCTCATTTGTGCTTATTTGAGAGAGGAGAGACTCACCAGTCCTCATTGTTGCCTGCTCCCAACTACTTCTGCACAGAGGAAAAAGCTGAACCAAATACATGTACTAGAATGAAGCCTTGTCCTTCTTAAGTTTAAATTCATGCATCCTTGACATCAGCTCTCACACATTCATGTAGCATCTATCATCTAGTACTAAATACTGTGAATATGGGTGTTGAATTTTAATCTTACTGCTTTTTTTCCTCTCATTCTGTCAAAATTATGTACTTTGACCCCACAGTCCTCAGAAACAGAGAACAGAAGATACAAATTAACTAGGACTCTCAATTCCCAAAGTTTGAAACAATCTGGCACCTTGTATTAACTGGAAGACTTTTAGGAACCCCATTACTGAGCTGGCAGTCTGTCAGCTTGCAGCAGGTAATGTCCTTTGTCTTAGCTGGATATTGTCTTCAAGGATTGATTGCACCCACTTTCTATCACGCTGTCCCTTCTCCTTCCACGATGTCAGGAACTTCCAAATCTTCCAGCTACATGAATGTTCTTCTTCATTTGGTTTTATTTGTCCATCTACATCACTGAGGCACCTTGGTCTGACAGCGACCATTGCATAGCTGCTGAACAGAGGGGAAGAATTGGTTTAAATTTCAAATAGTGTCTGCTTTTCTGGCAATGAATAGACATTATTTTCTTCTACACCCTGAAATGCTCCAAAATATGGCTTTTCCCTGCCTTGGGGTAGAAATAGCTCATACACCATCTGCCTACATGTTGCACAACTTTACATGCTTTTCTGTTCACTCATATTTTCTTACCACAAAAAATCTGCAATCGGATTTCTTGATAGCAAACATAGACTGAAGCTATTTGGGGCCACATCCATCCTCTGAATCAGCAGGACAAGAGCCTTCTCCAGGCTGGAAGATGTTTTGCCATGCTAACCCAAGCTAACATGCTTGGTGACAGCCATGGTATTTCACCTGCAGCATAATACCGTGTTCACATGACTTTGTGGTACAAGGGGTGACCATGGGGTATATAGTGGTATGCTTTGTTGGACTCCATCAGCAAAAACACAGAATACAATTAAATGTTCCAGAGATTTACAATAAACCATAGCTTTTCCAATAATTAACAGCACAAAACACTAGGAAGGACTGTTAAACACAATCCGTCCTTCTTTTAAAATGAGATTTTGAGAAGTAATGCAGTAATGACAGGTATTAAGTTTCTCTTTCCAAAGACAAGTATATTGGCATTAGGAAGCCACCAGTGATCTGTAGTAGGCAGTGCTAGAAATTTTCTCGCTGCTATTCAAAGTTGCTACAATTTCAATGAGAAGCTGTGATTACTATGCAGCAAACCTGTAATCAGGAGAACAAAACCAGAAAAGTTGGCAATATTGCATCACCAGGTGCTTGTTAGGGAGTTGTTTAGGATACACAAGATACCCGGGGCAATGGCAGTTCAAGACACATTGCAGATGGAGCTACTCTACCAGTCATGCTCTAGACAGTCTTATCCAATTTATTAAAACTAAGAGACTGCTAGAACAAACAAAAACCTCAAGGCAGATTGTATCAATTGCCACAAAATTTTCAAACACTTCATCACCTCTAGTCCTGTACTCCAAACGCAGAAGTCAAAATAAAGTTCCCAGATTTTTTCCATAGTAAAATGTCCAGAGTTACTGCAACAAAAATTAAAAGGTTAAATCATGTAAATATTATGAAGTTAACTTATTCCTCTGATGACAGGAGGAAGAAACGTCTTCAGATAATGGTTATAAATGTGACATTGACCCAGTGATGGTCTATTAAATTAGAAAACTACTGCAATTGATTGAGAACACTTGGATTGCACCTACACAGAAAGTTCTGATAGGATAAAATATCTTCTCATCAGAAAGGTCAGGCTTTTGAAAAGACTATTTATTCTAAACAGTAACTTAGTGAATTTTTCCACTTCATTGATCAAATGTATTACAACAAAAATCGAATTACTATTTCCGATTGATTTATTAGCAGGTCTTGGAGACCTTGTTCCCATAAAAATATTATTTTTGTATCTTCCAGACCAGGAGGATTCACAGCTTGGAAAAGCAACCGTCTGTCACAGCGGAAGTATTAGATTAAATATGAGAATAGCAATGTGTGTTTGTCAGCAGAACTTGCTGCAATGCTATATTCAGGCATCTGAAGTATTTTTCAGCACTGCAGAGCACATTAAGAGATGAACCCATGTCACATATTAAATTTGAGGCTATGTCATTTGCAGCAGACACCACATTTCCTACTTGTTTTGCACAATTTTATCAACCCGAGCTTGCAGTAGGGACTACAGTGAGTCAGAAATCTTCTCGTTTCCATAAGAAACTGTCAATTCAATGAAACCAAAATGTTTAAAAGGCTGTATTCCTTTTCTGTAGCATTATGAAAATGCCATGGCTAGAATGGGGGGTGAGATTTCCTTCACAAAGTCAAAGTCCTCACTGTGCTTTAGGCCAATCGGGGCTCACAGGAGGCAGTGCAGGTGTTTCTCTGGCTCCAGTTCCTCACTGTACTGGGAGTGATGGAAGGAGAGAAATACTGAAGCTCTGTCCTCTGTGTGAATGCAGGTGTTGTGGTTTAACCCTAAGCAGCAACTAAGCACCACACAGCCACTCGCTCACTCCCTGCCCCCAGTGGCTTGGGAGAGAGAATCAGAAGGGTAAAAGTGAGAAAACTCATGGGTTGAGATAAAGACAGTTTAATAGGTAAAGCAAAAGCCACACACACAAGCAAAGCAAAACAAGGAATTCATTCACCACTTCCCATCAGCAGGCAGGTGTTCAGGCATCTCCAGGAAAGCAGGGCTCCATTACATGTAACGGTTACTTGGGAAGACAAAACGCCATCACTCCGAATGTTCACCCTTCCTGCTTCTTCCCTGTCGTGGTTTCAGCTCAGTCGGTAACAAAGCACCACAAAGCCTCTCACTCACCCCCCACCCCCGCGCCTGGCCACGTTGGGATGAGGAGAAAATACAAAGGCAGGCTCGTGGGTCGAGACAAGGACTGGGAGGGATCACTCCCCACTTATGGTCACGGGCAAAAGACAGGCTCAACTTGGGGAAGAAACAAAATCAATTTAATTTACTACAAATCAAATCAAAAACAAAACACAAGGGTATTAGGAAGGGAAACCAAACATCAGAACACCTCCCCCAACCCCTCCCGCCTTCCCCGCTCAGCTCCATTCCCGGTGCTTTCTACCTCCTCCCCCCGGCGGCGCAGGGGAACAGGGGATGGGGGTTGAGTCAGCTCGCCACACATCGTCTCTGCCGCTCCTTTCCTCAGGGGGAAGATTCCTCACTCGTCCCCTGCTCCACCGTGGGGTCCCTCCCA
>VYZV01012978.1:8308-27203 GCA_013401275.1 Pandion haliaetus
ATGTCTTTCCTGTAGTGAGGGGCCCAAAACTGAACACAGTACTCAAGGTGCGGCCTCACCAGTGCTGAGGACAGGGGGATGATCACTTCCCTGCTCCTGCTGGCCACACTGTTTCTGATACAGGCCAGGATGACGTTGGCCTTCTTGGCCACCTGGGCACACTGCTGGCTCATATTTAGCCGACTGTCAACCAGCACCCCCAGGTCCTTTTCTGCCGGGCAGCTTTCCAGCCACTCTTCCCCAAGCCTGTAGCGTTGCATGGGGTTGCTGCGACCAAAGTGCAGGACCCGGCACTTGGCCTTGTTGAACCTCATATATATATGCAAGGCAATGTAGTCATTTATATATTTACACACAGTTATACACCATTGGATTATATTATTTGATTTTATTATTATTTATGTAGCTGGACTAATTCCTCTTCAAAAACTATTCAATCCCAGCTATGACCTATAATATTTCTCCAGGAAAAAATGCACTGCAAAAAAAGAGGCTTAAGCTTTAGTACTGTTACCTGCTGTAACAGAAGTCCTGTTAATTGCAAAGTGGGGATTCCACTACTAGGATTTCAATAATTGTCATATCACTTGGGAAGTAAGTAATAAATCTCCTTTGTAAAAGCAGCTTAAGTGACAATTGTTCATCTTTACATATAGCAAAGATATCTGCATGACGTAGTGTGTTATTGCAGTTAAAAAGCCTCCTGCAGAAAGCTTATTTTTTTTAGCCTGTGAAGAAAACAAGTAGGTGACTATAATGATCAACATTCATCATTTAAGTGGTTTAGGTGCAAGCTGCACTGCTCAGACACTTTCAAAGATAAAACTGTCTTTACCCCAGAGAATATACAATTATGAGTCTTAACTGAAACTGATAAAAAGGCTCTGATGGATATTGGACTGGGATGCATGAGTCGGAAAGGGCAGAACTGGGCTTGAAGTTCCCATGCAGCTATCAGAATACAGAGCAGTGATTTGAAACTGTAAAAGTAGAACTGGACAAAAGCAGGGTTTTGCTCTGTTTACTAACCTGGACTGTCTTCTTTCCACTTAGTTGACTGGTGGTTTTTTTCTTCCCCCATGGAAATGGTCAAACAAAATACTGTTTCCAAATATTTGAAACAAAAGCCAAGGAAACAAAAGGATAAAATCACAAAGCTGCCAGGGGAGCTTACATGTAGATGCCTAAATTTAGACACTTTTTGCCACTTTTATAACAGAGTAGGTAGAGTCATATGCACCACTGAAGTCCTGTTCAAGTTCTTTTTTGAGGGCTTTTGTGTAGTTAACACATGCAGGCATTTTGCTTCACTTTCCTCCAGGTAAATTTTCTCAATAGTGATAAGGGTGAACTTATTCATTAAGTACTCAGCAATCCTCTTCTATCTCTGTGAGATATTTGTATTCCTTTCAGGGATCAGGGGTAGGAAAGGGGAGAAAGACTAATAAAATAAACATAATGGGCCAAATTTCTACAGGCTACCTACTGAATGCAAAGCAGAATTTGTCCTGATGATTTGTAATGACTTCTAATATTTCCAATAAGAAGGTTAACTCCAAATTTTAGATTTTATTTTAATCTTAGTACATCATGGAAAAAATATCATGTAAGCCAGAAAAGTGCTTACATTTGTAAATGACAACTTTTAAAATTTTATAGTGGATCAGTGAGTATTAAAGTATTAATTTTTTTTTTTAAAAACAAACCTGTGACCCAGACCAGCTCCAAACTGGGAGGATAAGTAGGTGCCTCAAAGTCTCTGCCATCCCTCTTTCCACTTGTGCTTCTCAGTGAGAAATGCTGACAGACTTCTTCAGTATAATTTCTTACAGCCTTACTCCAGTATAGACATTGGTTATCCTAAATCACATTTTTATTTTTAGGCTTCAGTTAAACTCATTTTTTCAATTAATCAAACATGTAATGGGATTCAGGCTTGCATTTAAGTAAACTATATGTTTGTTTTGTCCAAATGTATTGTTTAAGAAAGACTATTAATTCCTAGGAAAAATGGAAGGACTTTTATTCATTCAACAGAAATTAGATTAACACAATGGAGACCAGATCCACAGAGGTGTTTAGCCACCAAAATAAGAGAATAGAATAGAACAGAACAGAACAGAACTTTTCATGGGTCTAGGCCTTTAGAGTCTGAGTTAATATCTGCTCCAAAATTAAATTCACCAAATTGATTATCTTAAACCATTGCTAAATCAATATTTGGGAATATTTGTTGTGCATTTTAAGATTACATGCAGGTAAACCAAACCTGAATGTTAAACTCATTCTTTAGGTCATTTTTACTTTTTTTTTATTTTTGCTTCTAAACACAGTGGAAAAGTACGTTTAACAAAACAGCCACATCCATCTTTTGTTATTATAGTTAAAGCTTTTTCTTGCAGCTATTAGGATAAAGGGTTAAAATGAGTTTCTGGTTGCCCGTTTTCATTACCTTTTTATTAGAAATTACCACTGTGGGCTCAGTTTTTTATATATGTCTGTCTTTTCTGTCATAGAAATAGTACTTAAGAACATATTGTCCCTGAAAAAGAAGAAAAAAAAAAAGAAAAATTCTGCAGATTAATACATGGCAGCATTTCTGA
This sequence comes from Pandion haliaetus, assembly GCA_013401275.1. Taxonomy (NCBI): domain Eukaryota; kingdom Metazoa; phylum Chordata; class Aves; order Accipitriformes; family Pandionidae; genus Pandion; species Pandion haliaetus. The sequence continues at coordinate 10,912 of VYZV01012978.1, forward strand.
TGCTGAAGCTAAGGGGATGCTGTTCAGTTGATTAGGCCACAAAATTGATTTACCTTTAAAGATGTTTCATATTATAGCTCTTTATTTCCAGACTCCCAAATGTGGTTCTTTTGAAAATCAGTCTTCATTGACAAATGTTTATGACAAAGCAATAACAAATGGGGCAGAGAATGGCTCCAAGGGGTATGCTTATTGCTGTCTTCTCAGAACACCCACAGGCACCCTTAAGACCTGCTTCATTGTCTTTGCTGACAGTAAACTTGTAAGCCCAACTCCCGACTGCAGTTTACAAACCATCTTGCAGAGCACTCAGGACCCATATTTAAAGCCATGATTGTTGGTTTAGTGCAGCTTGTGGAAACATAAAATCCTGCCAAGCATTCCTGGTCAGGCCACCCATGAGGTAACCATTTGTGTGGGAAGTTACTGGAGGCTCCTGGGACCTCTTTTTAAAATACAGTAGATTTAGCCAAACAATTTATGAGGACCAGTAAGAGCAGAAAAGATGTTCAAAGGCATGAATGACAACTGTGTATCTCATCCCCATTTACTTTCTGTAGAAATTAGGCATGTAAATGACATGTGATGTTTTGAAAAGCTCCAAATGCTAATTTTAAAGCACGGGATCATAGCATGTTGTAATAAATTAGAAAGCATGTCATTCAGAACAAAAGACATCTTGGACTACTAATCTGCTGCAGGCTCATCAAGGAAAAATGTCATCAGAAATGCATTCATTAAGTTGGTGCATACATTTAATTCCGTTGTGGTGTAAAAGCTGTGGTTTCTGATGATTGTTAAAAAAAATAAGAAATACACCCCCTAAAACCATAGAAAAAAACATTAGGCAGGGCAGTTCATGTGTATACAGGCATAAAGGGGCATAATTTACAGTTGCTGTGTGAGGCACCTGGGCATTTTAAAGAGTTTCTACAACAGGCTACTGCATTTTAGTACACAGCAAAGATTTTCCCCATGATCACAGGCTTGCTTACCTTTCCTCTTTATCCCCAGAAAGCAGGGGTGACTTATGCTAACCATTGCAAAGCCATCTGTGAGGGTTGTTAGCATATTACATCAAAATGTGTTCTCTCTGCATAATCTGATGTGTGCTGGGAGAATTACAAGACAGCATGATGAATTAGGCCCATCTATTGTAAGAACTGGAATGCATGTACTTAAATGAAGCTAAAATGGCAGCTGGGATCCTGCTCATCTTGACACTTACAAACCTGTACTTCACTTGTTTTAAAAAGGCGGACAGCTGTAAAAGTTGAAGTTCTATACATAGTAATACTGAAGGCAAAAATTAAGCTCCAGAGATTAACAGAGCTAAGAGTACGGTCTGAAACACGGCACTTAACTTGAAGGTGTTGTGCTTAGTTTTCAGGATATTATATGTCAGGATAATTAGTGTGACATTACATGGACATGATTTGATTTTGATTTTCTTTGGCTCCATGAAAAGAAATGAGGATAAGTGCACTTGCTTTTGTGCTGAATCTTCTAGCAACTGTGTTAAACCAAATGGCTGAGACCATGTTTTTGAAGCCCTGCACAACAATGGTCTTGAAAAGACATGGCATATGTGCCTTCCCGTCTGCTCTTGCATTTCTACAGCCAGTAACAAAACGTGGGTTTTGTATGGAACCTGGGAACACAGTTCTTTCTGATGGAGTGCTGCATGTTGTTTTGAGAGATTTGCAAGTGGTGAAATGACATGTCAATAGTGCAGAACTCTTAAAGAACTTCACAAAATAGAGTGACAGTGTAGAAAAATATTTCACAGGAGAGTAGGTACATATTTTGCAACAAATGTAAGGCAATTAACCTAGGAAAAGAATAACCTGAACCATGGTTACAGGATACCAAACTCAGAACTGCCAGACTTAGTTCACCTAAAAGATCCCAGAAACAGCTGAGACCATCAATTCAATATGCAACAGCTGTCAGCAAATCCAAAAAATGTTTGACAATATTATTTGAAAATGTACTGAGAACAAGACAAAGGGCATTATTTTATTGCTGTTTAAAACCTTTGTTTGCCCACATCTTGAGTCCTGTGTGAGGTTCTGGTCCCTGCAACTCAAGAAGGATGTAGTAGAGTTAGAGAAGGTACAGAGGAGGGAAGCTAAGCTGATTATGGTAATGAAGCAGCTACTTTATGAGAAGACACTAGAAAGGCTGGAAGTCTTCAACTCAGAGAAAAAAAGTGTGATGGAAGGTGAGATAAAAGATTTACAAAACAATTAAAGCAGTGGATAAAGTGAATGAAGAAATATTATTCACCATACCACAATACAGGAGCTAGAGGATACTCAAAAAACCTATTCAGAAATCGATTTAAAATGGATAAAAGAAAGTAATTCTTAACACAGAGTACAATGAACATCTGGAACTTATCATCAAAGCAAGTTGTGGATGTAGATAATGTATCAGCAGTTTTAAAAATAGTTAGACAAAGTCATGGACACCAGGTCTCTAAGCAGATACCTCTAACAACCCTAGTACCATCATCCTGGATGGGTGGAGCATAGAGGGAAATGTACCGAAGAAAGCATTAAGACTGATATACACTCTCTAAACAACATCTCCTAGTGCCGCTGTCTGAAACACAACACTGGCCTTGATAGACCATTAGACTGAGTTAGTAGGACATTTCTCAGGTCCTTATAGTCTCATATATGGAACTTCTGGGTAATAATATATGGCTACTCATATGCAGTCATAGCATAAATATTGCAGGTTACAGCAGGAATATTGCCCAGGTGGTTAGTCACTGTATACTTATAGTGAGGTATCACTGTGCCTTACAGGAACTTGCTGATTAAAAACTGATTGGGGTTTTGGAAGTGCATGCAGAAAAGCTACGCAACTTATCTAGAGCAGACAGGAGACACACAGCACACTCTCCAGTGAGAATGTGGCAGGCAGGCTGTTAGCTTCAAGCATCCTAGCTCCAGCAGATAGCAATCACTCTCCTAACAAAGTCGGCAGGCTGCAGATCAAAAGAACCATAACTTCATTTAAAGCACTTCTGAAGAAGGGAAGGAAGGTCAATTACCAGAATTGCCACCAGGCTGACAGGCAGAGACTGTGGAGGGAGCCTAAGGATATTCAGCCTTCTTGGATCCAGGAAAAGTTAAGACTTAGGAAAAAGAGCAAGTATACACACATTTTGGGTTTACTGGGTTTGTGATGCATTTTCCTTGAATATATTTTATTCTAAGTAAAAATTATATGGTTTTTAGGAGAGAGCTTGATTGCTGGATGAGTTGTTGCTCTGTATTATTGTTATTGCCCCAGACGGACAATGAGTGCCAGGATCTCTGCTTGCCAAGAAACTCACAGCATGTACTGGGGAGTGAAGGCTAGATCTGGTCTGAGGGTACGGGATAAACCTGGTCCCATGCAGAACCAGGTGATGGTGAGAAGCCAGAGGCAGTAAGGTGGGGAAGGTTGTGCCCTTCCTGAATTGAAAGTGGCTAAGGGTGCTTTTCAGCTCGCACTGCTGACAGCCAGGCTTTGCATATAAGGCCTGATGTGTGCTACTAGGTAATTAACTTTACCCACAACTCTGACTGTTAAAAGGACCAGCTTGTGCTAGAAGTAGCTTCTACCTGTGAGGACTGCAGACAATATAGGTATGACAGTGGGTAAGAAAAAAGGGTAGACACCCATTTTACACACAGAGAAGACAAATATGGGATGATAAAAGACTTGTTTAAAATAGCACAGGTGTCTCAGCCAGAACTAGGGACTAAGCCCTAGATTTCTGAATCCTTATTTGAACCCTCAAGCCCAGGACCTCTTTCCTGTTAACAGTAATGCTGTCATATTAGGCAGGCATATACCCACATGGACAAGTTAATACGTTGTGTTAGAATGATTCTGTATAATCAGCTGCAAGTTAGCAGCTGGCATAATAATTTTCTTGCTTTCCTTTTCTTCTGCTCCTTTTCTTGTTTCCCTAGCTGGTGGTTTCTTCCTTTTGTAGAAGAGCTTCATCATTCTATCTCCAAGTCTTAGCTGACACAGAAAACTGTAACAGGAGCTTGCTAGTGCTATGATGGAATATCTTTTTACAGAAAAATCTTTTAATAAGTGAGCATCTTTCCATGCCTTCCTCAGCTGTCACACATATGCAGCTCTCTTATGTTACCACAATAACTGAACAAATGAATGAAAGAAAAATATCCACTGATGTTCATTCATAATTTTAATGAAATTCACTTCAGTAAAGTTTGTGCCTCTTCTTGGTTTTGTGTTACAGAAGGACTTTAGCCAGCCAGTTTAAAAAAGAGAGAGACTAACAGACAGAAAAGATATCTTCAAAGCAGGACAACTAAATACAATCTACCAGGCAGGTGGATAGGATACCCAGAAACTCAAGTCAGCCTTCTCTCGACAACTGTCTCACTCACCCCTCTGGTAATTTTCCTACCCCCATAATTCCTCCTCATGTTTTTTTTTCACGTTTTCTTCATATGCATACACCAATATTCACATTTAGTCTATTTAGTTTAAAAAGGGAGGGGATGGAGAAGGAATTGTGGGGGAGAATTCATGAAGCTCTAGGCTTGCTGAGTGTCCCCATCACATCTAGAATCAGACAATAGAGGCAAAAGAGCATCCCAAAGAGTCAGAAAACACAAAAATGTCTGACTTACATGATGAATTACAATACAGACTGTACTTAAAGCACTTCTGTCAATCACAAGCTTGAAAAAGAAAAATTCAAAAAATGCACTCGTCGAACTAAAAAAATGGGTACATGTAAGGAAGCTACAATTTGCTCATGGATATTTCATGATCTAAGAAAAATGCCAAATTCATAAGATAAATTGTTTGCTGTGAATTATTCACTTGGGTCGAAATTACTACTCTTTCAGACAAATACAATGGAAACCTGTGACTCCTTGTCATGCGATTTGCTCTTTGGGAGCTGCATCGCATTCACTGTTCTTGGTAAAAAGGGCTTTGTATGACAGCAATATAACAGTGAAAAAAGGATTTTCTTACTTTTTCCTCCTGTTTTTAAATTACCTTCTTCCATATTCATATTATAACTTTACCTTTCATATACAGACCCTGATTCAGCAGATTTCAACTTCCTTGCCTGTAGTTAAGCAAGGCTGAAGAAAGATCTTAAAATAACCGAAGAAAGAATGGATGGTGAAGGTCGCGCTTATTTCCCCTCCTGAACTGGCACATTGACATGTTTTCTAGCTGGTCTGAACTTTACATTCCAAAGGCAAATATTTTTGTCAGTTAATCTAAGCACAGCCACGGTCTGACGAAGGCCCCGTTACTGCAGCCCTTTAAGCTGCAGTAACTGATCAGCCCACCAGAGGGCAGTCCTTTCTCCTCGCATATAAATACTTGGCATTGCTTAAGGAGATGGTCCAGAAGTAGCCTTCAAAGAAATACTGTAGGCAAGCAAAAGACTAGAGAGATTAACCTTACTACTGGAAAGAAAATGTAGAGAAGCAGTAAAAAAATTATAGGAAATGCCTACAATACATTCACTCGAAAAACTTAGGTCCCAAATTTGAACCTTCTTCTCTGACCCATTCAGAAAAAAATGCCTTATTGTTTTCAGTTTAAGAAGTCTGGCTTCCTCTCCTGCCTGTTATATATGAATACACCCACACAAGGCAGGTTTTTTTCCCCTCCCAGCTCACTCTTTTATGATGAATAGTGAACTTATACTTCATTGCCATATTCTTGCCAATCTCCTTCAGCATTTGTGGAAAGGGATAATTTTAAGTCGCAGAGTGCTTAGAATGGTACTTATATTTTTATTTTCTTCTGCTTCAGTCCTTTGTCTTGAGATGGATGATTCAAACATAAAGCAGGTACCATAAAACAGTCTACAGCTGATGCACTATAAATCTGCACATCTAACTGATTAATAGAGATAGGTGTTTTAGCCAGTGATTGTACAAGAGGTGTTGGTGACAAGGGAGGAAGAAAAAGAGACTCAAAAACCATAGTGAAGAATAAATTGTGCTGATAGAATGTGCAATATATATATATAAAATGTTAATTATCTGCATAAGATAAATAGTGGGTTAACATTAGAGAATGCCATTTGCAATAGTGAAAAACAGGACAGCCCTTTCTTACCAGGTAGCAAGAGCACAGTGTGTCTTGGGCTGAAACAAAAGTACAGAAACTACCTGAAAACCTGAAAGCATTGGTTTTTTTGACTGTTTCCCCAGAGAAGTATCTTACTTTTCCAAGCTCTCTATCTCCTGACAGGGAGTAGGCTGAAGGAGTAACAGCCCTTAGGGACTAATAGTGCTTTCTTATAAATAAATTGACAGGTGAAAGTCTCTGGATACATCAAGATGTAACTAGGGTCATATCCCACATGTGGAATCTTCTCAGGCTGTTTCATCTCAAGTTGCATGAAAGACTACCATTGACATATGGGCCTTTGGTTCTGGTCATATAGCATGAGTCTGCAGCTGCTGGAGTCAACAGGACAGTCCTCACTAGGTACAGTGAGGAAGAATCCTGTGGAGAGACTGTCGTTTAGCTGGCTTGCCCTTCCTCAGCTCAGCACAGGCCCTGCAAGTCCTGGTCATCTCTGGTGTGAGCCCTCTGTGGTAGCTGGTTCTCTAACAAGTATAAAGATGGAGACTGAAAAACCTTCACTGAATCATTCTATAATATCAGATGCAACAAATTCTGCTGCTGAGCTAATGATCCAAGATAAAGGAACATTTCTTTTCTAAGTAAAAAGGATTACTATTTTTAAAACCCCTGAAGTATATTGTGTAATAAGCAAATCAGCAAGCATGTAAGTTTATCTTTTGTTTGAGAAGTTCAGGTCAAGATAAAACTAAATGTCACAGATCACTTCAAATTTAAGAAAAAAATTAATTAGGGTGGTTTTTAAAGGTCTGAAGAAGAAGGGTTTTAAATGAGTGACCTCCACCTGCCAGTGAAGAGAGTACTGGACTATTTTAATGACTATCTGCAAACAGGAGAGTGAAACAGTTCCTGCCTCTCACATGTCCTCTCATGTATATCCATAGTGAAAAAGACAGAGCTATTGCTACCCAGAGCACTGAACTGTTCCTTCAGAAACTTACCAAATAACATTTCAGCAAAGCATGTAATGGTAACTTAGAGAAGCTACCATGAAACTAGATAACCTTTCAAATTCATTTATCAAAGTAGTTACATTTCTCATTTCAAGGCAAGTGGCAGACAATAAATATAGATCAAAGGAAGCTAGTAAGTATATAAAACATTGTATTAAATGAGAAATTTGTTCACAAAATAGCATTATATATTTTATAACCTCTTTACAGCTCTTCTTATTTATAAACTGAGCTTCATTTTCTATCTTGGACTTCAATAGCTATCAAGTCACATAGCTATAACCCTTGGGGAAAAAATCCCCACAGATGAAAGCTCTATAGAGACTAGAGATGGTTCCAACCACAGTCCAGAAGTGAGATGTGAATCCTGTCAGATTCTGAGGATATCTAAAATGAGATCCCAGTTTGGAAGCACAAAACAAATGCTTCTGTTAAGCAAATTAGTGCTAGAAACCAGGTTCAGTAAATGCCTTCAGCCATTCTGCTGCTGAGCGCATGCAGACCTCTCAGATTTCTTTTTCTGAAGCACAAAAGAGAGTGCTGCCTCTTACCACCAGGCAGGCGAGGGGCATGTCTGGTGCTTCAGGGCGTGCAGCTGGGAAAAGCCACAGCTCTGGACTGTGGCTGCAGATTGTGCCACTCAGTGGGATGATGTTACACACCAGGTCTGACTGGTAACCAGCTCCTTGGCAGCAATATGGCGTCTGTTTCTTCTCCGTTTTATGATCTCAGCTCATGACCTCATAGGCCTCTCCTTCAGTTGCCCTTGGTAGGGATATCGGATTGATATGTCAAAGACAAGCCTTGTCAATATTGGAGATACAAGACCTTGCTGTGGGGAGGAGTGAAGGATGAGCCAGATGAATGAAGCTCATGCTGAGCAGCAGAGACTTGACAGATATGTAGATGTACTCATCACTACTGCTCTGGGGACAAAATGAATGGTGGTGTCAATAACCCTTCATACTCACCCTGCATGTCAATCCCTTGCAATCCACAAAAGTGACAGTGACAACACAACGTGTTATTTTCATCTTCCCCAGCTAGTTTTAGCGAATCTGGTACCTTCATGCACAACAGTTCTCTTTCTGAACCTGACAGCAAATATGTATTTTTCTAGAGAGTAGAAGTCTGCCTTTTAACAAAAATTTACCCATTGTTGTGGATTTCATAATGTACCTTGTCACTGCTGGCTATTTGATCTCCTTCCATTCTTATAGTAAGAATTGAAATGTTACCTTGAAATGGTGGAAGCTGAAGGAGGGATATTGCATCCCCTAACAGCTTGGGGATGTTCGACTGTCAAATTTGCACACAGTTCCTTTGATAACCTAGCATTATTTTAATAGACTTTTTAAAATGTCATATGCCATTTTTCCACTTAATTTTTCAGGATAATTAAATCCTTGGACATTAGTATATTACAGAGAAAATTTTAAATGTCCTATCCATTCAAAAGCCTATGCCTGAAGTTTTGTTACAGTTTGTTTGTAACACTGGAGTGAAATCCTAACTTCTGATATGGAAATAAAAAAATATTAAAACTGTATGCAAAATTACATGAAAATCCTATCGCTTGGCAGATGTAAAGGGCTTAATGCAAGTGCATCGTTTCTACAGATCTCAGGACTGTCTCCTGCATCTGAAAGTCTCAGTCAGGAAAACATGTTTTAGACACAGTTTACATAGAAAATACTAATAAAGCAAAGCCAGGCAACAGGAGAAAATGTGTATTTATATGTGAAGTAAATGAAAATTTGCTTACTGGAATGCCAGGAAAAAAACAGGGAAGGAAATGAGAATCCTTTGGGCTTAGTTACTCAGTCCGTGTGCTAGCAAAACTCTGCACAAAGCCATGTTAATTTGTCTGTGGTCCCTGCAGAGGGATGCAAGTTAGAAGAGAAGGTATGGCACCGAGAGATGCAACCTACTTTTTTCCCCTCTTCTGTATTGATCTTGACCAAGAAACCACTGCACGTTTAGGAGTCCACCTGGCAGTTAACCTGTGTAGGCAAAAGCCTGTGCTGTGCTGTGCTTCAGGTCCCGCGAGGCCCTCAGGCCTGTCTTGTGCTGCACATAACCTCGGTCACAGGATAACCTCGGCCAGATCATTGCAACTGAGGAGCCTGCAGGCAGATTCCACTTGGTACTGGTGTTGGCACCACCTGTCTGGCCTTGCCTTTATCTAAAAGTGCAGCAAGTCCTCATGAGAACGTCCTGTAGGAACAGAGTTGTGTTCTTGTAAGGAAATTACACATTAGCTCGAATGACTGAAAGGGAAAGCCTCTCTCCACGGCCAGGATCTGCTCTGCTCTGTGCAGCTCATGGTGGGAAAATCTGTCCAGGCTCCACCTGATGCTCCACGAATGTAGTGTGCCCAGCATCTGAAGGGAAGTAAGATTTACTCACTATCTATATTCTTCTTATCATTCTGTCTTATTAAAGCAGTTCTCTTATTAAGCCATTTGTTGTTGGGTCTTTCTTATTGAGGTCCAGGCAGGACCCTGCACCATCCCTGTCTTCCCTCACCTCCCCATTCCAGTGCAGAATAGCTTCCAGCTGAACTCAGTCTAAGATCATCTCATTAAAAAAGGTACAAAATCACTATTCCACTCCCCAAAAATAACTCCAAGCATTCCTCCCAGTGATGGCTCCTCCAAAATTAACAGTTTAACACCGCATTAAGGATGGGAGTATGAGCTAACTGCTGCCTCATGCACTCTGATGGGAAGGCAATACTGACTCTTACCTATTTGAAGAAGGTACAGGCAGTTTGCTGGCAGGTTCCAGCACAAACCTTCTGTCAGCATTCCATTGCAGGTGCTGCACTGACATCTATAAATTAACTCTTTCTGTTTGCTTCAGTTGGGATCACTCCATTAAGGACAGCAGTGAAAAACATGGCTCCCAAATAAATTGCCCTGTATCTTTTTAGATACATCATGAATCATGGGTCAGGAATAACATTTTATTGGAAGTTCACTAGTAAAATAAGCAATCATTTCAAAACATCAGTGCAGATTAAATCCAATACAATCTACAGTACCAACAGACCCAAATGTTTGGATACCTATCTCCTTTAGCAAGGCTAAAACTGATTTTACCCTTTTCCTGTATCTAATTATTTTTCTCAGAGGAGCTGTGAATGGTGATTTTAATTAAGGCTGCCTGCCCATCATCCCACTTCCTCTTATTTTTCTAAGTTTTAGCCACTGGTTAATAATGTTAAAGTGGACAATAATCAGCCTGGTACATCCCAATTTAGAAATGCTTGACCTTGCAATCTTAATCTACTTTCATTAATAATGATCTTGAGCAGGTAAAGCCTACTTATCATGGTCAAAACTCTGCACAGATACTATATACTTAAATTACATAATTCCCTGATTCAGAAAATCTTGACAGAATATGTTTAAAATTACTAACCCAAGGCTATAAAAGTAGTTAATATTGAAATTGCAAATGGATTACAGAAGTTTCTTGCCTCCAATCTCATGATTAATCCACTAATATTGCTTATTAAACAGAGTTTTAATTCAGATTCTATTCTCTTTATTTTCTATAATACTGACTTGAAATACTAGTTACTGCTCTTACTTTTATGGGACGATCACAGGGTAAAATTCCCCCAACTGTAAGCAAATGGAACAATTACTCGCTGATGATAGTGTGGAATATTACACAGGACTTTCAGTTTAGCTCCAAAACTGCAGATTACTAAGTTAATGCTTCAAATACTGTGGCTGGTTCATTGACCACACAAGGTGCAATAACAGCAAATTTAATTTAAATTTTAATCTATTAAAGCTGTAGTTAGGTGCAAGAGCGACAGGCTCCNCTGTTACTCAGAGTACATTCCCACACTTTCTTTTATTTGCTCTTGCTACGTGCATAGAAAAACCTTACTTCCCTATCAGGTGTTCAGACATTTGTGCACTGAGATTTTATATCATTACCTAGACTGGTGGGTCTTTCAAGCAGAAATCCCTTCTCAAATACAGGAATACTTCTTCTACCAATTTTAGTAGCTGTGATACAGACAGGAAACATTAATATCAGGATTAAAAAAAGCCTTTAATGTCAACATTGTGAAGCAGAACTGCTTACATTAAAATCATTACCAAGAGAAATTGGCGTATGCACTGACATTAAACATTCTAAAGCCACATTCATTCTTCTAGGAGAAAAGCTATATGTAGTGGATAATTTCTTAGAATTAGATGCACATTTAACAGCAAGATTGTACTTCTATTAGCATAGCAAATGTAGCCAAAAAGATTCTAGATGGAAAACCGCAGCAGCATCTGGGAATTTGGTGGATCTGATCTGCTGAGATACAAGTCACTGGAACAGCAGTGTGAATATATGCCCATTCATTTCTCAGGTAACTGCTGGTTATTTCCAGGTCTGTTCAGGTGATTATGAATTATTTATGCTTCATCCATGGTTTGTTATAGCAACTGTTAAGTAAGTGGACAGTTATGAAATGTTTAAATGCACAGAATAGGAACATGACTAATGCTCAAAGGAAAAACAGGTTTGGGCACATCAGATTGATTTTGCACCCACTGAAACAGAATTACAGCATACAGAAATCTGCATGCAGATTCAGCATGCAGAAATACGTACACACACATATCTGCATAATCTACATGTACATGCATGCATATAGACATGCTTCATAGCTACCTGCAAAGAGGTAAGATATATAACTACAGTGATGTCTTCATTTGATTTTACAAGCAATAGAGATAACCTTTGAGTATATAGGCACTGGTTTATGATTAATATGTACAGAACAATGCACTGAGAGTGCACACACACTTACATAGATCCAGAAGACGTCATTGGCACTTTATAACGTCAGGTCAGGATAGCACCCTGACCTCTTCGCCACTGGCAGATCATGTCTACCTGACTTAATGAAAAACTTATCCATAGATCTCAAAGAACTTTATAAAGATGGCTCGGTATTATTTCAACTCACAGATGTGTGGAAGACAGGCCTAAACTCATGTGGTGAGCTTAAAGTCTTTCACCACACGCAACTAATCATGCGATCCTTCATGCAACAACCCTAACTGAGATCTGGTCCTGAAATCCCATTTAATTTCTCTTTGTGCTGCATCCTCTTAAACCTGAGGTCGTCTTAAATCTGTGCTCACCCCTTTCCTGACTGCCAAACGTTAAGAAGTGAATTTAAATCCCTCCGGTCGCCGGAGGAGACTCAATTCCCCAAGATAACCACTAGAGGTCATGCAAGATGTAATATAATTTATGGCCACAAAGAGACGGGAGATTTTTTCCAAAAGTGCCTTTAGCACGAGAAATGAGTGACCAGAGGGACACTTACATAAGAAGATTTAAATATTCACTACTTGTCATGCCAGAAAGCAAAACTGTGCTCTTGGAAACTGGTATATTCAAGGCAGATCACATGCACTGGTATGAAGGCAATGGTGAGGAAATAGTTTTATTAGATAGAAAACAGGCGTGCAGTTAAATACGGACGTTCTATATGAACAAAAGTTGGTCACAGTAGACATCTCACTCAGCAAGTGTTCAAATCTACCCAAAGTTTACTTCTTTACTGGTTCTTCAGTTGCCACCTGAAGCAGGTTTTCCACATTGCTTTCATTATACAAAGCTGTGTGTGGGGAGGAGAATATGAAGTAGAAAAACACTATAATACCCTATTTTTCATGGCTGAATGAGAAATGCAGTCCCAGCCTTGGAACACATGCAGAATATCATACTCAAATATTCAAAATAGTTCAGCAGCTACTTCCCTGAACCACTCACTCAGTTGTCACTGTTTTGGTGAGGTCCTCAGAGACATCCATTCCTTCAGTGGAAATAGATGAGTTAAGCTCAGTGGGTGCACAGGCGACCACTTCTTATCACAAAACCAGTAGCACTGCTCAGTGGGAGAGCCAATCTGCAGCTGCCAGGGCCTCCTTTGCCACACAGGCTTTTTCTGTCCACAGAAGTGCTACTTTGATCAAAATGCATCTCCCCTCCAATACACATGCTCATATTCCCTTGCAGCCCATATAGGGCTATAAACTCAAAGGTTAGGTACTAATTTGTACTTCACAGAGTATGTTTTAGAGAACTTCCTCAAATAATCATGCTTCTTTTTCTCATACACCATTTCACTGCCCAGTGTGCTCATTATCCTGCCTGATTTGCAGCTGAGTGCTCTGACGGCACTTCTGTATTTCCTGGAAGCTCATTTTCTGGGAAGCATTTAAAGTAATTCCACCAATACTGTCATTAAAGTGGGCTCAGTTATGCAAAAAAAAAAGGCTACAGTGGCTTTGGTTTGCTTACTCACTTGCAAATAGCTATGTTTTATCAGATACCATACCCAGAGTGAGTGGAAGAAATGATTGAAAATTTGGTAACATTTACTCAGCTTCACATCTAACTGTATCTATCTCCTACATTCCTAATTCGGTATAGATCTGTAAATGTATACCTAGAGACACCTGTCTCTGATAGCTCTGTTAAAAACAGCACATCTACCAGAAGTATCACTTTATTCAGGTTAGCCAAAATCTGTATAGGTACTTGCCATCTACTGGACTGTGAGATAGTTGTGTTAAGTATGTAAGTCCTTAGTGGTATTAGGCAAAAAGAGATACAAAAAATTTAGACGTACTTGCCATAATATGACAGGAAAAAGAAAAGACGTGTAATATGTATTACTAGTTAAAAGAGAATCTGCTAATCTTTCAATACTTGTTGATTTCTGATAAACCTTTTCTTCCTATAACATCTTTAACAGATATTAAAAACTAAGTCCTACACCTTCTATGCAGCTGCTTCAACATCAGGACTGGCCTCACACAAAGCAGGAAAAACTGGGAACCCTTCTGCTCTGGATTTGTATCTGAACATGTAAACAAAAATTAATGTCTCATTGCTACTTGTAATGGTGCAAACTTGTTTCTGCAGCTGTGGCTCATAGTGACTTGCTTATTTATAGTAAGAGTGATCTACCTCTTATCACTATGAATAGGGACTACAAAAGTAAACTGAAAGGTGGTATGAAAGTCTATTCTGATTCCTGTGTCCCTATACATTTTATATCTGTGACATTGCTGTTTTAATAAGTCTATACCATATGCACAAATACCCATGTATCCTTCAGTTTCCTTAGATTCCTCAAAATAACCTGTAAAAACAGAGAGGGCCAAGCGCTCATCAGTTTCCATGGAGAGGAACAAGGAAATATAGACACAGGAAAATTCACTGTTTGTCTCTTGTTTTTATTGCTACCTCCACTGCACAGCTTCAAATTTCACATCACATAGCAGTTAGAAATTGGAGAGTAACACCTGGTGGATGGAGAGAGAAATAAATGACACAGCTCTGTGCATAGGACAGTACAAGCTTTATTATTAGCATGTACACAATGTAATCTGCAATTGCCTTTCAAATGGGAATTGTAAGAGAAAACACTTAAAATACACAATAAGGTGCTATTAGTGATTCTGCAAGTTAACAAAGACCACACCAGAAGCGGAGGACAGATAAGGAATGAGGTATACACAGTATGTGGTCAGTATGTGTCGATTTATCCAAAGAGGCTGTATTGACGCGCTGCTTCCATACTCCATCCCCTTTGGCAGAAACAGAGTATGTATCTTCACAAGAATAGTGACAGAGCTCCTGAGCATATTGACTGAGTGGAGCAAAGCAGGATAACAAGTGGCTATGCAAATTCACGGTGGATGAGCACAAAGCTTTATAAACAACTATAGCTGCAGAAATACTCTGGGCATAGGACTCTCCCTCTCCTTTTCTGTGTTGAAACTTTACATTCTCATGCATCTGTTAAGAAATTAAACAAAGGTGTTCATTAGCACATGCATGGTTAATTAAAACTACAAATAAGCTGTAAGTGGCAGAATCAGGAGGGGCTACAATATACACAGTCTTTTCCATTATTGAGGGTAATGCAGAAGCTTTGGGAGGCACTGAGCTGGCTCCACTGCTCCAGCAAAGCATCTCCCAGGATAAGAAAGAGCAATGCAGATGTTTATGTGTAAAGGGTATAATGGGTAATGGAAGAGTTACAGTCTGTTAAGAGTAATGATGGCTGCACACTATGTCACTGAACCTATCATCACAAACATTAGCAGCTATGTTTCTGAAGTGTGACATATACAGGACATAAGCAATCTGACAGAATACATCGAGCATCACTTAGCTATCCTCTTGAGACTATTGTAAGGCTCCTGCAGTATTCCCCCACACAATTTTGGAATAATGCATGGTTTGCCAAGGCCTTCAGTAACTGCACTATTAAGCTAAAAGATATAATTTTAAGCGGTTTAAAGTTAGGATGTCATTTATTCCTCCACCCGCCTGCTAAGACCATGGAAAATAAAGCAAAAACATACCTGGTGAGAATGGAAGGGGCAGCATTGCAACACAACACCACTCCAGACTGTACTGTACTGGAGATCCTCACCAAATTGAGAGCAAAATGTTTCAGAATCCATACAATCCACATAACAAGAAGAGATATACACCCACTCAAGGAAGCTATTCCCTTTTGAAAAAGAAGGAGAACCTAGCCCAAACTGTTACATAAATAGATTATGGTAAGAGCATTACCACAGTTCTGCCTCTGTTAATATGAAGGGATAGCCCATGTGTCAAATAGCAAATGGACAAGAGAAAGAAAAAAATATGGAAATGAATAAATAAATCAAGAATGAAAAGGACAAAGCTAAAAAAACAAGTTCTTGCTTCAAACTAAGGAAAAGGTTGCTGATTAAAACTGAACACCAAGTCACATGGGTATCTGAAAAACACTGAAAAGAGATCAAAACCACAGCATTTCTAGTTAATGTATCCTGTCCATATTTTTACAAGACACAAAGGGAGACATGACTGCAATATAAATGATATAAGAATATGGATAATTGTTGTGAAAGAAGAACATTTTTGTTAATGTAGAAACCCAAACTTTTTTAGTGCTGTACCAGGAACAAGTATCTGTAGTGCGGCTAAGGCCTTTCTTACATCTATTTCCAAACACTTATTTTTTTGACACAAACAGCCTGTAAAAGCGGGATATGTTCCATTTTTGTGAAGAAATCCACCTTTCAACAAAGCGTCCTAACTCTTTGGGGGTTTTTTTAATTCTTCTCCATTTGCTAT